>MU667919.1:59364-110903 GCA_026770625.1 Nicotiana glauca
CGTGGTCCACGTTGGTAAATGTTGTATGTATTTTGCACGTACTTGGTATCAAATGTTGAAAATGACAAAAAGTAGAAATGAACTCAAGTTGTAAGTTTATGCTTAAGTCTCAAATTGTTATTTCAAAAGAATAATGTATATTGGAATCACGGGGTAATGCGTGGGATAGGAAAGGAAATTCTAGGTCCGCTTGACTGGGGTCCTCCGGTTGAGCGCCGGTCGTGTCCCTCGGTTTTGGGGCGTGACATAATCAAAGCACTTATTAAATTTAAAGACGTTTTTGCATGGTCATATGACGACATGCCGGGTTTAAGCACTGATTTAGTGGTTCATAAATTGCCCACTGAATCGGCATTTCCTCTCGTCAAGCAAAAGTTGAGAAAATTCAAAGATTGATATGAGTGTGAAGATCAAGGAAGAAATAACCAAATAGCTAGATGCAAAGGTTATTCGAGTCACTAGGTATCCTGATTGGTTGGCTAACGTTGTGCCGGTGCCAAAGAAGGACGAGAAGATCATAGTATGCATTGACTATCACAATCTCAACAAATCGAGCCCAAAAGATAACTTTCCACTACCCAATATCCATATCTTGATTGATAATTGTGCAAAGCGGGAGATTGGGTCTTTTGCGGATTGCTATACCAGGTATCATCAGAATCTAATGGATGAGGAAGATGCAGAGAAGATGACATTCATCACGCCATGGGGAACTTATTTCTACAGAGTAATGCCATTTGGTCTGAAGAACACTGGGGCAACATACATGTGAGCAATGACCACTATATTCCATGATATGATCCATAAAGAGATTGAGGTGTAGGTGGATGATTTGATCATTAAGTCAAAGCAGCAGGCCGACCATATCTCAGATTTGAGGAAGTTCTTTCAGAGGTTTCGCAGGTACGACCTCAAACTCAACCCTGCCAAGTGTGCATTTGGGGTTCCATCCGGAAAACTATTGGGATTCATAGTCAGTCGGCAAGTTATTGAGTTGTATCCGTCAAAGATCAAGGCCATCCAGGAATTACCACCTCCGAAGAATAAAACTGAAGTAATGAGTCTGTTAGGAAGGTTGAACTATATCATTAGGTTTATTTTCTCAACTCACAGCAACTTGTGAACCCTTTTCAAGCTACTGAAGAAGGATGTTGCAGTCGAATGGACTGAAGAATGTCAAGAAGCGTTCGATAAGATAAAGGGGTATTTGTCAAATCCACCTGTGTTGGTTCCTCCGAAACCAGGAAAACCGTTGATTCTCTATTTAACAGTCCTGGAAAATTCATTTGGCTGCGTACTTGGGCAGCATGACATCACCGGTAGGAAAGAGCAAGCCATCTATTATCTCAGCAAGAAGTTTACGGCTTATGACGTTAAGTACACTCATCTTGAGAGGACGTGTTGCGCCCTGACTTGGGTGGCACAGAAATTGAAACATTATTTGTCATCCTATACTACTTACCTCATTTCATGCTTGGATCCGTTGAAGTATATTTTTCAAAAGCCTATGCCCACAGGGAGACTGGCGAAGTGGCAAATATTACTCACGGAGTTTGACATCATCTATGTGATGAGGACTGCAATGAAAGCCCAAGCACTAGCTGATCACTTGGCTAAGAATCCAGTCGATGAAGAATACGAGCCATTGAGGACGTATTTTCCTGATGAAGAAGTGATGTATATCGACGATCTAGAACTGACTGAAGAACCGGGATGTAAACTTTTCTTTGATGGGGAGGCAATTATGAAAGGAGTTGGAATATGAGCGGCACTTATTTCTGAAACAGGGCACCACTACCCTGTTACGGCTCAGCTTCATTTCTATTGTACCAACAACATGGCTGAATATGAGGCATGCATTTTGGGTTTGCGGTTGGCTGCGGACATGGATGTTCAGTACGTTTTGGTCTTGAGAAACTCGGACCTCCTGGTACATCAAATCCAAGGAGAATGGGAAACACGGGATTTGAAGCTCATATCGTATAGACAATGTTTGCATGATCTTTGTAAACAGTTTTGATCAGTGGAGTTTAGGCATATCCCAAGAGTGCATAATGAGGTTGCTAATGCTTTGGCTACCTTGGCAGCAATGTTGCACCATCCAGACCAAATTCATGTTGATCCATTGCATATCCAAGTTCGTGATCAGCATGCTTACTGTAACATGGTGGAAGAAGAATTTGATGGCGAACCATGGTTCCATGATGTCAAGGAGTACATCAGGATGGGAATATACCCGGTGCAGGCCACAGGAGATCAAAAGAGAGCTATTCGACGGTTGGCAAGTGGATTTTTCCTCAGTGGAGGAGTGTTGTATAAAGAACACCCGACCTTGGTTTGTTAAGGTGCATAGATGCTGGACAAGCCACGACAGTCGTGTCGGAAGTACATTCTGGAGTTTGCGGACCGCACATGAGTGGATATGTATTGGCGAAGAAGATCCTTCGAGCAGGGTACTATTGGCTCACCATGGAGCGAGATTGTATCAGCTTTGTGCGCAAATGTCATCAATGCCAGATACACGGAGATTTGATTCACTCTCCGCCATCGGAATTGCATACGATGTTAGCACCATGACCCTTCGTTTCTTGGGGCATGGATGTCATTGGGCCATTGATCCAGCAGCATCTAATGGACACAGGTTCATTCTGGTGGCCATTGATTACTTTACCAAATGGGTTGAGGCTACAACTTTCAAGTCCGTAACCAAGAAGGCAGTAGTTGATTTTGTACACTCAAGTATCATCTGTCGATTTGGAATCCCAAAGGTAATCATCACAGATAATGGGGCTAATCTTAACAGCAATTTAATGAAAGAAATATGTTAGCAGTTTAAGATTACGCATCGCAATTCCACCCCATATCGGCCTAAGGCGAATGGAGCAGTTGAAGCAGCCAACAAGAACATAAAGAAGATATTGAGAAAAATGGTAGAAAGTTCCAGGCAATGGCATGAAAAGTTACCATTTGCGTTCTTGGTCTATCGCACTACTATTCGTACTTCAGTAGGTGTAACTCCTTATCTGTTGGTATATGGCACTGAAGTAGTGATCCCTGCGGAAGTTGAAATCCCGTCCCTTCGGATTGTTGCCGAGGCTGAGATTGATGACGATGAGTGGGTCAAGACCCATTTGGAGCAGTTGATTTTAATTGATGAAAAATGATTGGCAGCAGTATGTCACAGCCAATTGTATCAAAGAGGATGGCCAGGGCATACAACAAGAAGGTGCGTAACCGGAGGTTTGAAGTAGGGCAGCAAGTGTTGAATCGGATCCTTCCACATCAGGCTGAAGCAAAGGGCAAGTTTGCCCCAAATTGGCAAGGACCATTCATTGTAACCAGAGTATTGTCCAGTGGCGCTTTATGTTTAACAGATATTGAAGGAAAATACATAGATATGGATATCAATTTCGATGCAGTCAAGAGATATTATGTATGATTTCTTTGATATAATCATTGATTGTTTGTACTTGGCATTATCTCGAAGGCTGAAATGACGAAGGAAATTTATTCTTCTATCCAAACACTTTACCTTTTGTTCACCCATTTGAGCCTTATTTATTTTTATTTCGTACCCCTCTCTTGGAATCAATAACTAAAAAAAGGAAAGGAAAAGAAACAAAAAAAAGTAAAGGAAAAGAAAATAGAAAAGGAAAGTAATAATAAATGAAAAGAAAAACTGTAACAACAAGGAATTGGTATGAACTACGTTTGACCTGATTCCTTTTAAGGATACGTAGGCAGCTTAATGGCTCGGTCATAGAGAAATAAAATTCAAAGGGTCCCCAAGCAAGAAAACTGGGGCAGAAGTTATGTTTGTAATGAGAAAGTTGGTTCCAAAAGTTGTAATCCTAACCCGTTGGATTTGGTTTGAACACTTTGATACCCTTTTCTTTCCAAACCTATCCAAGAATCCATATTAACATCCAAAGAAAGATCTCCCGATCAGTTTTCGAGAGGTGCCAAGTCAAGCAAGTAAAGATAATTCATACAGGGGCAGTACTCCGATTTTAAGCAAGGAAAATGAAAAATGAGAGAGTCTTATTAGTGAAAACCTGCAAGGGCACTGTAAGGCGACGAAAGCTGATAGAAGCTTAAAAATGAGAGATTCTTATTGGCGAAAACCTTCATAGGCACCATGAGGCGACAAGGAATTGAGAAAGGGACAAATGAGGTAAGGTTGACAGCAAAAAGATCCGTCAAGGCATCAAGTTGAACGAAAATGGGGATTCAACAAAAGAATTGGGTCGGTGGAAACTTTGAGGCATAGAGCAAGACAGTTGGGAAATTGATTAATTGAATAGGATGGGTTGATTAATCCGAAATGCATGACATGATCATTGAGGTCAGTTATCCCGTTCAGATAAGTCTTTCTCTTTCTCAAACAATCTTCTAATGGAAGATCTTCTTTTTATTTTTACATCTTTTGAAGTCATCGTAGTCCATTTCTTTTGGTTAAGACTTTTCCCATAATAGTTTGTTTTTAACAAATAAGAAGGATTTTCAAAGTTTATCGCTAGATTCCAAAATGGTGCAAAGCAAAGTGGGGCTAGGATATGTCGAAGAGAAGGTGATGGGACATAAGAGGTGTCACTGAAAAACCAAATGATAGAATGATAGAGATTCAATGAAAATACGGGATTAGATAAAAATTCAAAAAGGGGAGGCAACAGTTGGAAAGTTTCAGATAAGAAGGTTGGAAGTGGGAAGAAACAGTTGGAAAGTTTGCGGATAAGGAAATAGTTGGAGTGTCAAAAAGTCTCGACCAGATTTAGAGAAGTCTAAATAGAGTATGGAAAGAAGAAAGGGGAAAACCATCCCCAGCAAGAGTATCACGACCAGCAACACATTTTAAACTGACGAGATTTTTCTTTGATTGAAACAGGGGCAGAAAATCTCGGTTGTTTCGGAGGAACCCACCGTAAGAAAAGGCAAACACCAAACATAATAGGGAATACAACTCAAGGTTCAAGGGAGAGCAAGATAACTCAAGGGAAAGCAGTTTCGAAGAAAGACAATTCAAAGTTTCAAGGGAAAATGGTTTACGATACAAGGGAAAAAAATGTCAAGTAACAAAAGAAGATTTTAAAAGTTTTGAAGTCAGGAGCCCGCCTGGAGAACGGAGGCGTAAAATTCAAATTTTGAAGTCAGGAGCCCGCCTGAAGAATAGAGGCGTACCTTTCAAGTTTCAGAAGTTAGGACCCCGCCTGAAGAATAGAGGGAGTATAATTCAAATTTCAGTCTTCGAGTTTTAATAATATTTGGTAAAAATGATATGCACCAGCTACCAAACTGGGGCAGAAAATTTTCTTTGTTTTGTCCATTTTGTAGAAGTCAGGAGCCAGCCTGGAGAACAGAGGTGTATCTTTCAATTCTGAAGTCAGGAGCCCGCTTGGAAAACAGAGGTGTACTTTTTAGGTTGTTAAAGTCAAGAGCCCGCCTGGAGAACAGAGGTGTACTTTTTAAGTTGTTGAAGTCAGGAGCCCGCCTAGAGAACAGAGGAATACATTTCAAGTCAAAGAAGTCAGGAGCCCACCTGGAGAATAGAGGTGTACCTGTTAAAGTTGTGAAGTCAGGAGCCCGCCTGGAGAACAGAGGTATAAGTTTTAAAGTATTTAAGTCAGGAGCCCGCCTGGAGCACAGAGGTGTAATTGATTAAAGTTGTGAAGTCAGGAGCCCGCCTGGAGAATAGAGGTGTAGTTTTTAAAGTTTTGAAGTGAGGATCCCGCCTGGAGAACAGAGGTGTAATTGTTAAAGTTGTGAAGTCAGGGGCCCGCCTAGAGAACAGAGGCATACCTTTCAAGATCAAGAAGTCAGGAACCCGCCTGGAGAATAGAGGAAGACGACAACGATCAAGAGAAAGCGTTTAAAAGAGCAGCAGTCAGGTATTCGTCTGCAGAAAGGAAGAACATATCAAGAAGACGATGCAAGACAACAACAAAAGAATTGTTTTAGGGAAATACAAGGCGACAAGGCAACAACAGTCGCGGAGCAAGTTTGAGAACAAGTCTTTGTAATTCATAAGCCATAGCTTGGCCTAGCTTCTTTATTTTTCTTTTAGCATGGTGTAATAAGGGGGTCAGCAAGTAGCAGCAACAACAACAATAGTAAACAAAACTTCATGGTAGTCCCAGCTACCAAAATTTCCCGAACTACATTTGACCTGATTCCTTTTTAGCCAAGGATATGTAGGAAACCTTTGAAGCAGAGGTTCGGTCAAATCTTTCAAGAAATGCTTCACACGGAGTATTCAAACGGGCAAAAATCGCTCGTGTCTGCTCACTTTGTCTTTATACGAAAACTCTTCGTGTTTACGAGCAAAGAGGAGCAGCTGTGAGCACGTGATTTTTGCCTCACATGAATTACTCCCACAAAATTATTTGTTTTATTGTGTGCAATTTTGTGAATTTTCATGGTGTTTTCTGTCATTATTTGCATTTCTGTCCGTGCATGTTTATTTGTTTAAATAAATGAAAAATACAAAAAAATAGGTTGCAATTGAATTTAGGATTTAATTTTATAATTTTGAGTCGAGTAGTAAATTACTTATTTTACAAAAATAAAGGAATAAAAAAATAACGTATTTTGCATTTTTAAAGTGTTTAATGTCGAATTGGGTGATTATTTTTATTTTTAGTATTTAATTACTTGTGATAAATATTATTTAAAGTGGATTAGTATTTTTTAAGTCAATTTTAGTTTTATAATTTGTGTTAGGATTTTTGGTTTTAATTTTCAAAATTAATTTAGGAAAAAAATAAAAGAAAATCAATAAAAAAAGAGAAAGGACTTAAAATCGGGCCAAAATCCCCTCGCCCACTTGATTTTGGCAAAATACCCTGAAACCAGCCCAAACCCACGCCCATACCTAGTCCAGACATTCATTCCAAGAGACCATCAAAACGACGTAGTATAGTGATGAAACTATGTCGTTTCAATGTCAATCAATACCAGCCCTCCGTTTAATCTTCATCCAACGATCCAGAGACGCCCATCCTCACCCGATCCAGCCCGACCCATTTTCCCGGACCAACCCAGTCCCCCACTAAGACCAAACGACACCGTTTCATATTAATGAAGTGTTCCAAACTGTTGATCTCATCAGATCTAACGGTTTGGATTAAATTCTCACCCTAGTATATATTGATTCCCACAACCCAGCCCCCCTCAGACCCCCCTTTCATCGTCTCACATCTCTTCAGAGACCAGGCCTTACTTCGCCGCTGACAGTCCGTCGGAAATCACCCACGACGGTGGTCAGTCACCAATGGACTCCAAATTGACACCAGACCTTCCTCTCTACCTCCCCATTCCAGACGTCAGCTCCATTTTCTTCGAATCTTACCTGACCTTCTCGAATATTGGTTCGAAGTTCCAAACCCTAGCACCGCCACGGTTTCTCCGGTGACGGCGCCGGCTCCAATGACTACCAAAGTCACACCCGGAACCCCCTCGGCCTCCTCAACCTAAGTCTCATGTCCCTTTCCCTCAAATCCTTCCCGAACCATTCAAATATTAAATCAGAGTTTGAACCAAAATTTCAAGTCAATGAGGTTTCAAAGCTTTGGGGTTGGAATCGACTTCAGTCGTGTGCTTTCACTTGAAAACACACGATTGAAGTTTATCCCGGCCACAAATTTAGGGATTCATTGAGTCTTTATGTCAGACCAGTGTCCGTTAGTTTTGAGGTAAGTTCGATTTTATTTTTCTTTTGTTTTGATATTTATTTGCCTATGTTTCTTCTCCTTTTCCTTTCTTTTTGAAACAGATTAGTTAAATTATGAATTAGTTGTTAATCGAAATTATTAATTGTCTGTTTGATTTTAGTCCCTCCTTTATGAATGTTGTTAGTCAATCTTAGGAATAGTTTTAAAATTCTGAACCCTTTAAATGTGGCATGTGTTCTGATTTTGATAGAAAATATTAAGCTTGAATTACCTTAATCTTTAGAATCTGAATCCCTAATTACATGCTTGGCTGAAAAGGCCAGATTGGATTTGAATTGGGTCCATTCAAGACTCGTTAACTTGGGTCAATTTGACCCAGATTCTGCCTGAAATTGGGATATTGAAACAAGGTATTTCATGGGGTGTTTTGGGAATTAGGGTACCTGCTGATTGATTAAGGGTCGCTAATACTTTAAGAGTATGTTCACAAAGGTTTCAGGGGTAGTTTAGGGGTTAATTTTAATTTGAACCATTAATAATTAAATTAAAGGATGCTAATGAACTGATTGGAGACAATTCTAAGTGGAATGGAAAAGTTAATAGACAAAGAATAGTGGGGAATACCTTTCTGATTTTAAAGGTTAAAGATAGGATAGTTAATTGTCCACTTGGTCCTTAAAATCAGGATGAAAAAGGGATCGAAAGCTTATAAAAGAAAAGGGGGAAGATACACAGGGGGAGATTCTAAAAAATAAAAAAATAGACACATTGAGAAAACTGGTCTTCACATCCTAAAAATGGAACAGACCCATTTTTGAAAACATTCTGCTATACACAAAGAAATACGGAGGTTTACTTTTGAAAAAGGAAAAACATTCAGATACTAAGAGAGAAAACACTGTGCCATTAGAGCTCGACCCTGAATTTTAAATTGTTCTTCACTCATAATACAAATTTCAGACCCTTTGAATGAAAACAACTTGATCATGTGTGGGAAATCTTTAGTTCCAAGCTGTGTTAAAATAGGGTCATAGTTTTAGTAAGACTGATTGAAGTTTCTTATTCCTGAAGCATCCTGGGTTTAGTTAAGGTTTAAAGAGTGACTTGAACTTGGTTTAGAAGTTTTCTTTTGAATTTTGGGTTGCATTCAAGCGTGTCTATTTTGGTAGACTGTTTTTGAAGTATTTTTGGTTTCGAAACTATTTCATTGAGGTCAAATTTATTGCTGATCTTGTTGGTCTCTGGTTCTACTGTTGTTGTGCTATTTATTGCTACTACTGCTACTGATTTCTCCTCCTTCATTGTTGTAACTTCCAAGTACACTCCCTGTAGCCCTCGAGTGTTGGAATGAAATGCTGCTCGTTTGTTTTTCCCTGTTTAAATTCATTACTGTATTCTTAGATAGATTCAGAACTCTATTGTATTTTCATGTAAATAATTAAGGATCGCTTGGAATTGAGATGTGTGAATGTAGGTTAGATATGATCCTAAATGTGAAGTTACTATTTTTGAACTTGGGATGGTGTTCGAAAATGCTTTTTAGATTAGGATGTCAGTGACAATTTATGCTATTGAGTACAAGGTGCAGCTGAAGTTAATACCAAATGAAAGCTATAAAGTGCATCTGAAGTGCAAAACTACAAATGCAAATGGCCATTGTATGCAAGCAAAGACGGAGATTATGATGACTTCATTGTGCATAGGTACCATCCACAATGCAAATGCAATAGTACGCCAAGAATGGGTTGTGCACATCTAAATATATTTCACACAAGTTTGGAGAAAAAATCATATACACACCTGATATAAAATTGTGGGTGTTACAAGATCATATCTAAGACAAGATTGATTTGTATATTGGAAGAACTATTTCTTATAGGGTGACGAGCTTCAAACACTCGCTTAAATATTCTCGCTATTCGAATATAGTGTACTATAATATCGTGTAATGATCCGGCCGACCGTTTTAGGAATTAACGCCTCATTCCCCTATTTAACTCCATTCCCCATGTTTGTTTTTCTATTGTGAGTTGTCTGGAGGATTCGTTTTGAGTTTCAGAGTGTTTTGGGATAATTTGTTCCTAAATGAGAGCTTAAGTTTTAGAATTTGGGACGTAGTCGGAGCGGTGTGAAAATGGACTCGGAATAGAATTTTGTTGGTTCCGTTAGTTACATTAGGCGATTTTAGACTTAGGGGGATGTACGGATTGTATTTTGGAGGTCCGTAGCTTAATTAGGCTTGATATGCCGAAAGTCGAATTTTTGAAGTTTTCAGTTCGACAGTGAGATTTTAATATCGGGGTTAGAATGGAATTATGAAAGTTGAAGTTGGTCCGTTGTGTAATTTGGGATCTGTGTGCAAAATTTCAGGTCATTCAGATGAGGTTTGGCAGACTTTTTAATCGAAAGAGGAAATTGGAAGTTTTGCAAATCCTTAGGCTTGCATTGGAGAGTGATTTGTGGTTTTAGAATTGTTTGATGTGATTTGAGGGTTGGAATAAGTTTTTATGATGTTTAAGGATTGGTTGAGGTCCCGGAGGCCTCAGGTGAGTTTCGGGTGCTAAACGGAAGTTGATTTTTGACTTAGGCAAAAATCTGAGTGCTGAACCTGTCATAACCGCACCTGCGTATGTGGGATCGTAGGTGCGGCACATCAGAAACGGCTTGGTGACCACAGAAGTAGCATGGTGACCACAGAAGTGGAATTAGCCAGGCCCTAGGAAATCGCAGGTGCGGTTGGGTGACCACAAATGCGGAACCGCAGATGCGACCAGAGGACCGCATATGCGGACCTAACTAGTTAAGTGATTTTTGCACATGCGATGCCTTTTTCGCAGGTGCGGTTAGTGGACCGAAGATGCGGAAGTAGATGGGCAGAAATAGGAAATTTTGAGGGTTTGAAATCAAAAATTGGAAAAACAATTTGCAGCTTGGTTGAGGGGGATTTTGGGAGGATTCTGAAGAGGAAATAAGTGGGTAACGATTCCTACTCCTTTGTAGTTGTATTCCTATAATCAAATCTTAATGTTTTCATTTAATTTCGGATTTGGGATGAAAGATTGAGAAAACGTTGAGAAATGTTTTTAGGCCTAATTTTGGGGTTTGATCAAGATTTTTATGTCGGATTGGAATAATATTTATATGTATGAACTCGTGAGAGTGTGAGGATTATGAATTTGTAAATTTTACCTGATTCCAAGACGTGGGCCCGGGGGACTTTTTGGGCGATTTTCTTAATTTTGTGTGTTAGCTTCGAATTAATTAGTGGAATTAGTTACTTGAAGTTATATTTACATTATGCATTTACTTTGAATAGATTTGGGACATTTAGAGTCGGGTACTCGTGGCAAGAACGTGATATCAAGTTGATTGAGCTGGTTCGAAGTAAGTGGCTTGCCTAACCTGGTGTGGGGGAACTACCCTTAGGATTGGTATTGTTGTTGTATGAAATGCCTTGTATGTGAGGTGACGAGTGTGTACAAGTGATAATTGTTGGAAATCCAATTTTCATTAAGTAACTATAATTTTGTATTTCTTCCCTGTTTACACTACTCGAAAGTTAAACCTACCATTAGCTAGGAAAGCATATCTAAATGACTCGGTTGTTCTACTCGCTCAAATTGCTTTACATGAATTCTGTGCAGCATATTAGGTTAGAATTACCTGTCTACTTTGGTATGAAATTAGATTGAATTAGATATTACTCATGTTGTTGCTGTGTGTTTACTTTGGGACTACGGGCGATTTCCCGGTAGATCCCCCTTGCCTGTTTATTTGGGACTACGGATTGATATTCCGGAATAACACCCTACATAGTTATATGGAACTATGTGACTGCACCAGGTAGATTTTTCCATTACTGGGTATTTACATTTGAGACTATGGATCGGGTTTCCGGTAGATCCCACGCACTATGAGTTGGACTACGGGACGACACCCGGGAGATCCACTGGATATTTACATTTGGGAGCTATAGGACGGTATCTTTTTAGATCCCTGGTTGCTATTTCTGTGTTGAGCTGTATTCTTTTTGTGATGTTTTCTCTGTTGTATTTGTTGTTATTCTTATGATTATACTGTGTTACTTCATACTATTTCATTTCCTTATATATATGTATATGACCGGTAGGGCCCTGACCTTCCTCGTCACTTCTCAACCGAGGTTAGGCTTGGCACTTATTAGGTACCATTGTAGTGTACTCATGCCCTTTACTGGACATGTTTTTCGTGTGCAAATCTAGATTCTTCGACTCTGCCCTACTATCCTTGAGGCGAGGCGATTCTTCAGAGTCTTCGAGGTATATCTGACGTGTCCGCAGAACGAGGAATTCCTTTCCATTCTCTCTTGTAGTTATAGCCCTTATGTATTTATTTTGACTTAGACATTCTGGAGTTAGAGCACTATGTAGTATCCATATCTTGTGATTCATGAGATTCCGGGTTTTGGGAGTTGTTTCAATTGAGATTTTATATTGTATATGATGAGCGGCATTTTAAACCTTCATTATGTTTTGTTCTGCAGTTTTTGGCTAGTTTTTATTATTTATTTTCTTTTCTAGAATTGTTTAGACTTACCTAGTCGTAGAGTCTAGGTGCCATCACGACAATTCACGGAGGGAAAACTGGGGTCGTGACAAGTTGCTATCAGAGCTCTAGGTTCATAGGAGTCATGAATCACAAGCCGGTTTATTAGAGTCTCACGGTATCAAAGCTCTAGGTTCATAGGAGTCATGAATCACAAGGCGGTTTATTAGAATCTCGCGGATCGGTACGGAGATGTTTATACTTATCTATGAGAGGCGATGCAACTGTTAGGAAAATTCCATTTCAATTGATTTCCTTGTCGTGCGAGATTTTTGATATCATACTTCTAAACTTCTATCTTCTATTCTCTCAAAGATGGTGAGGACACGTGCTACCAGAGATGATCAGGCACCTGTGCCTTCTACTGGAGCCGTCAGAGGCCGGGTTCAAGGTAGAGGCTGAGGACGCGCACGCGATGCTAGAGCACCCATGCGAGCTGCCATCGAGGAGCCACCAGCAGCTCCTGCCAGAGCCACCAGCAGCTCCTGCCGGAGCCCATGCAATTGATATGCCTACTGATACTACTAATCCAACACTCTAGGAGACTCTTGCACAATTCATGAGTGTGTACACCACTCTAGCTTAGGAAGGGTTTCTTCCCCTTGCTGCAGCCACATCCCACGCCAGGGGAGGAGCATAGAATCTCACCGCCCTCACTCCTGAGCAGCGAGTGTATATTGATCAGGTCCTACAGATTATTCCTGTACAGCCTGTAGCCGCAGATCAGCCCGAGGACTGGGCATCGGCTTTCGAGGATGAGCAACACAGGCTTGAGATGTTTAAGAAGTATAAAACTCTTGTATTAAGTTGTCTAGCATCAGATCATGCTCTGGTATTTCTAGAGGAGTGCTACCGTATCCTTCGTACCATGGGTATATCAGGATCAAGCGGGGTTTCCTTCACTACCTTCCAGGTTCGAGGAGCCGCCTATGAGTGGTGGCGTGCTTATAAATTAAACAGTCCGGATGAGGCAGCTTTCCTGACTTGGACTCAGTTTTTAGATATGTTCTTGAGAGAGTTTATCCCTCAGAGCCTCAAGGATGCATGCTGCACAGAGTTTGAGCATTTGTGCCAAGGTACTATGACTGTCTCGGAGTATGTTGTTTGTTTCACTAGTTTGTCTAGACATGCTCCGGCTTTGGTTTCTATAGTTCGTGAGAGAGTTCGTTGGTTTATTGAGGGGCTCATTCCTATTATCAGGTCTAGCATAGATCGTGAGATGGAGCTAGATATTTCTTATCAGTAGGTGGTAAGCATTGCTATGAGAGTGAAGGGTATGCATGCTCGGGATAGAGAGCAGAGTGAGGCCAAGAGGTCTCAAGAGTCGGGCCATTATTTTGGTGTCTGTGCTCCAGCTGTAGCTTGTCATGGTAAAGGTTTTATGAGCCACCCCATTCATTTAGTTCTTCCAGCATCCAGTGGTATTCCAGCTCCTCCTAGGCCTCAGGAGCCTTATTATGCACCTCCAGTATCTAGTGCGCTTCGTGCGTAGGGTGCTTTCAAGGGTCAGTCTAGTAGACCTAGCCCAAGCCAGTCACAGCCACCACCTTCTCCCAAAGCTTTTTTTGAGTGTGGTGACACACCTATATGGTGAGGGATTTCCCCAGACTTAGGAGGGGTGCACCTCCACAGACTTCTCAGCTACAGCGTGCCCCGTAGAGTTCCCAAGCTATGATCACAGCACCATTTTCTACCCACCTGCTCAGCCAGCTAGAGGTGGAGGACGTGGAGGTAGAGGTAACCCTAGAGGGGAGGCTAGGCCAGATATTATGCCCTTCATGCCCGTACCGAGGCTGTCACCTCCGATTCTGTAATCATAGGTATTGTCTTGGTTTGTCATGGAGATGCATCAGTTTTATTCGATCCAGGCTCCACCTATTCTTCTGTGTCTTCTTATTTTGCCCCACATTTGGGTGAATCTCAAGATTCTTTGAGTTCCCCTATTTATATTTTGACTCTTGTGGGATATTCTATTATTGTGGACCGCGTTTATCGGTCGTGTTTGGTTGCTCTTAGTGGTTTTGAGACTAGAGACAATTTACTATTGCTCAACATGGTAGATTTTAATGTTATCTTAGGTATGGAATGGTTGTTTCCCCATTTTGCTATTCTTGATAATCACGCCAAAATTGTGACGCTGGTTATGCCAGGCGTACCGCGAGTTGAGTGGAGGGTTACTTTAGATCACACTCCCAGTAGAGTTATTTCTTTCCTTAAAGCTCTACGAATGGTTGAGAAGGGGTGCGACAAGTATCTAGCTTATGTGAGAGATGTCAGTATTGATACCCCCACAATTGATTCAGTCCCAGTAGTACAGGATTTCTCTGATGTGTTTCCGGCTGATCTTCAGGGCATGTCTCCCGATGGGGATATTGATTTTGGAATTGATTTATTGCCGAGCACCACCCATCCCATTTCTATTCCTCTATACCGTATGGCTCCTCCTGAGTTGAAAGAGTTGAAGGATCAATTGCAGGAATTGCTTAATAAGGGCTTTATTCAGCCTAATGTATCACCTTGGGGTGCTTTTGTCTTGTTTGTGAAGAAAAATGATGGTTCTATGCGTATGTGCATTGATTATCACCAGTTGAACAAAGTTACAGTGAAGAATCGTTAGCCTTTGACTCGTATTGATGATTTGTTTGACTAGCTACATGGTGCACGAGTGTTTTCTAAGATTTACTTGCATTCAGGTTACCACTAGTTGAAGATTCGGGAGCCAGATATCCCAAAGACTACTTTCAGGACTCGGTGTGGTCATTAGGAGTTGCTTGTTATGTCATTTGGGTTGACCAATACCCCAGCAGCCTTCATGTATTTGATGCACAGTGTGTTCCGGCCACATCTTGACTTATTCATCATTGTATTTATTGATGATATTCCTGTATACTCCCAAATTCGGGAAGATCATGAGCAGCACCTGAGGACAGTGCTTCAGACTTTGAGAGAAAAGAAGTTATATGCAATGTTCTAGAAATGTGAGTTTTGGTTAGATTCTGTGTCATTCTTGGGTCATGTGGTATCATGTGAGGGGATAAAGGTGGATCTGAAGAAAGTGGAAGCAGCCCAGACCATCTTCAGCTACAGAGATTCGTAGTTTTCTTAGCTTGGCGGGTTATTACCGTTGATTTGTTGAGGGTTTTCATCTATCGCAACACCTATGACCAGGCTAACCCAGAAGGGTGCTCCGTTCCAGTGGATGGAAGAGTGTGAGGCGAGCTTTCAGAAGCTCAAGACAACTTTGACTACAACCCCAATTTTGATATTGCCTACCAGTTCGGGGTCTTATACTGTTTATTGTGATGCCTCGAGGATTTTCCTTAGAGAGGTATTGATGCAAGACGGTATGGTGATTGCCCACGCATCCAGACAGTTGAAGGTACATGAGAAGAATTATCCTATCTATGATCTCGAGCTAGCTGCTATTGTTCATGCCTTGAAGATCTGGCGTCATTACTTTTACGGTGTGACTTGTGTGATTTATATTGATCACCAGAGTTTGCAACATCTGTTCAAGTAGAAGGACCTTAATTTGCACCAGAGAAGGTGGTTAGAGCTGCTGAAGGACTATGACATCACTATTTTGTATCACCCGGGCAAAGCCAATGTGGTGGCCGATGCTTTGAGTCACCAAGTGGAGAGTTTGGAGTGTTTGGCTTATTTACCATCAGCGGAGAGGCCCATGGCGATGGATGTTCAGGACTTAGCTAGTCAGTTTGTGAGATTGGATCTTTCGGAGCCCAGTTGGATTCTAGCTTAGCTGCTTTCACGGTCTTCTTTATTTGATCGTATCAGGGAGCATCACTATGATGACCCTCAGTTGCTCATCCTCAAGGACAAGGTTCTGTACGGTGATGCTAGAGATGTGACTATTGGTGATGACGGGGTATTGAAGATGCAGGGTCGGGTATGTGTACCCAATGTTGATGGGCTTCGGGAGTTGATTCTAGATGAGGCCCATAGTTCACAGTATTCCATTCATCCGGGTTTCGTGAAAATGTAACAAGATTTGAGACAACACTATTGGTGGAGGCGGATGAAGAAAGATATAGTTAGGTTTGTAGCTCAATGCCTCAATTGTTAGCAGGTGAAGTACGGGAACCAGAGACCGGGTGGGTTGCTTAAGCAAATAGAGATTCCGGAGCGGAAGTGGAAGAGGATCACCATGGACTTTGTAGTAGGGCTCCCATAGACTTTGAGGAAGTTCGATGCCATTTGGGTGATTATGGATCGGCTGACTAAGTACACATGTTTCATTCTTGTGTGTACTACCTATTCTTCAAAGTGGTTGGCAGAGATTTATATTTGGGAGATTTTTCGTCTGTATGGTATTCAAATTTCCATCATTTCCGATAGAGGTACTCAGTTCACATCACGGTTCTAGAGAGTCGTACAACATGAGTTGGGTACTCGGGTGGAGTTGAGTACAACATTTCACCCTAGATGGACTGACAGTCCGAGGTGCACTATTTAGATTCTTGAGGATATGCTCTGTGCGTGTGTGATGGATTTTGGAGTTTCTTGGGATAAGTTCTTGCCAATGGAGGAGTTTTCATACAACTACAGTTATCAGTCCAACATTTAGATATCACCATATGATGCTTTATTTGGTAAGTAGTGTAGATCCTCGGTGGGTTGGTTTGAGCCGGGTAAGACTAGATTACTAGGCACACACTTGATTCAAGACACCTTGGAAAAGGTTAAGGTAATTCAGGATAGACTTCGCACATCCCAATCCAGACAGAAGAATTATGCGGACCGAAAGGTTCGTGATGTTTCCTACATGGTCGGAGAGCGGGTCTTGCTTCGGGTTTCGCCTATGAAAGGCATTATGAGATTTGGGAAGAAGGGAAAATTAAGTCTGAAATGTATTGGTCCTTTTGAGATATTGAGGCATATTGGGGAGGTTGCTTACGAGCTTGCCTTACCTCCCAGCTTGGCAGGAGTTCATCCTGTATTTCATGTTTCGATGCTCTGGAGGTACCACGGTGATCCATCATATGTGTTGGGTTTTAGTTCAGTCCAGTTGGATAAAGATCTATCTTATGTTGAGGAGCCAGTGGCGATATTGGACAGGCAGGTTTGAAAGCTGAGTTCAAAGAACATTGTATCAGTGAAGGTTCAGTGGCGGGGTCACCAGTTGAGGAGGCGACTTGGGAGACGAGCAGGATATGCGTAGCCATTACCCTCATCTTTTCACTACTTCAGGTATGTCTTTATGCTTGTTCGAGGACGAAGGAATGTTTTAAGAGGGGAGGATGTAACGACCCGGCTGGTCATTTTTAGAATTAACGCCCGCTCCCCTATTTATCTGCATTCCCTGTGTTTTTTTTGCTATTGTGAGTTGTCTAGAGAATTCATTTGGAGTTTTGGAGTGTTTTGGGACACTTAGTCCCTAAATGAGAGCTTAATCTTTAGAATTTGGGCCGTAGTCGGAGCAGTGTAAAAAAGGCCTCATAATGGAATTTCATTGGTTCCGTTAGCTGCATTGGGTGATTTCAGGCTTAAGGGCGTGTACGAATTGTGTTTTGGAGGTCTGTAGCTTAATTACGCTTGAAATGCCGAAAGTAAAATTTTTGAAACTTCCGGTTCGATAGTGAGATTTTGATATCGGGGTTGTAATGGAATTCCATAAGTTGGGGTAAGCCGTTGTGTAATTTGGGATGTGTGTGCAAAATTTTAGGTCATTCGGACGAAGTTTGATAGACATTTTGATCGAAAGCGGAAATTGGAAGTTTCGGAAATCCTTAGGCTTGGATTGGAGAGTGATTTGTGGTTTTAGCGTTGTTTGATATGATTCGAGGGTTGGAATAAGTCCGTATGAAGTTTTAGGATTGGTTGGCATGTTGGCCTTGGGTGAGTTTCAGTTGCTTAATGGATGTTGATTTTGGACTTAGGCAAAACTTGGAGTGTTGAACATGTCATAACCACACCTGCATATGTGGGACCAAGGTGAGGCACCGCAGAAGTGGCTAGGTGACCGCAGAAATAGAATTGGACAGGCTCCAGAAAATCGTAAGTGCGGCTGGGTGACCACAAATGCGGGAACAAAGGACCGTAGTTGCGGACCGAGCTAGTTAAGTGATTTTCGCACCTGTGATGCCTTTTCCGCAGGTGTGGGACTGCAGGTGCGGTCAGTGGACCGCAGTGCGGAAGTAGCTGGGCAGAAATAGGAAATTTTGAGGGTTTGAAATCAAAACTTGGAAAAACGATTTGGAGCTCGGTTGAGGGTGATTTTGGAGAGGAAATCAGTGGGTAATGATTCCTAATCCCTTTCTAGCTGTATTCCTTTAATCAAATCTTAATTTTGTCATTTATTTTTGGATTTTGGATGAAAAATTGGGAAAAAGTTGAGAGAATTTCTTAGGCCTAATTTTAGGGCTTTGATCAAGATTTTGATGTCGGATTGGAATAATTTTGGTATGTATGAACTCGTGAGAGTGTGAGGATTCTGAATTTGTAAATTTTACTTATTTCGAGACGTGGGCCCGGGGGACTTTTTGGGTGATTTTCTTAATTTCCCGTGTTAACTTTGACTTAATTAGTGGAATTAGTTACTTGAAGTAATATTTACATTATGCAATTGCTTTGAATAGATTTGGGACATTTGAAGTCGGGTACTCGTGGCAAGAACATGATATCAAGTGGATTGAGCTGGTTCGAGGTAAGTGGCTTTCCTAACCTTGTGGGGGGAGGGGGGAGGGGGGAACTCCCCCTTAGGATTGGTATTGTTGTTGTATGAAATGCCTAGTACGTGAGGTGACGAGTGCGTATATGTGATAATTGCTGGAAATTTGATTTTTCATTAAGTAACTGTAATTGTGTATTTCTTCCCTATTTACACTACTCCAAAGTTAAACTTATTGTTAGCTAGGAAAGCATGTCCAAATAACACGATTGTTCTACTCACTCAAACTGCTTAATCTGAATTATGTGCAGCATGTTAGGTTAGAATTACCTGTCTACTTTCCTTGCTGGGATTGTATTGTGTACTACGTTGAAAATATTGGGAGCGGGTGGTATAGCTACCACACATGATATATAGAAATGGGAGTAAGTGGTACACCTACCACATGATATATTGAAATGGGAGCGAGTGGTACGCCTACCACATATGATATATTGAAATGGGAGCGGGTGGTATGAAATTGGATTGAAATGGGCACTACTCGTGTTGTTGTTGTGTGTTTACTTTGGGACTACGGGCGATTTCCCGGTAGATCCCCCTTGCTTGTTTATTTGGGACTATGAATTAATATTCCGGTAGATCCCCCTGCACAGTTATATAGAATTACGGGCTACACCCGATAGATCCCCCCAGTACTGGGTATTTATATTTGGGACTACGGATCAGAATTCCGGTAGATCCCCCCGCACTATGAGTTGGACTACGGAACGACACCCGGGAGATCCACTGGATGCTTACATTTGGGGGCTACAGGACGGTATCCTGGTAGATCCCCAGTTGCTATCTCTGTGTTGAGCTGTATTCTTTTTGTGATGTTTTCTCCACAGACCTAGGAGTCCCTCTCCATTCTCTCTTGTAGTTATATCCCTTATGTATTTATTTTGACTTAGACATCTCGAGTTAGAGCACTATGTAGTATCCATAGCTTGTGATTTCATGAGATTTTGGGTTTTGGGAGTTGTTTCAGTTGAGAGTTTATATTGTATATACCGAGTGGCATTTTAAACCTTCATTATGTTTTGTTCTGCAGTTTTTGGCTAGTTTTTATCATTTGTTTTCTTTTCCGCAATTTTTTAGGCTTACCTAGTCGTAGAGACTAGGTGCCGTCACAACATTTCACGGAGGGCGAACTGGGATCGTGACATATCGTATCCACAGAGATTTGAGTTAAATGGTTTCGAGTTTAATTGGTATCCAAGAAGATCAAAAATTAAGAGTTGTGTAATTAATATTAAAAGTAACTAAGAATCTAGACTATTGGCTAATGACAATCAACGCAGTAATGAGCAAATAAGGTTATCAATTGGGAGAATACAGAGTTTTTATAGGATAGGTGCAAGATAATTATTTGGGACCTAACTCTAGTTAATTCACTTCGAATCTTCAAGTAAGTCTCTCGAATTCATTTGATTATTAGTTCAACTGTTTAGTAGAAACTTCTCTCTCGATTAAGTTTCAACCTCAAAAGATGAACAAATTTAAGCTTGGTGAAGATATGCAAGAATTCGTAGTGGATTGGTCTTTAGGAAGACCTCTCTCGATTATCCTCCTAGCTAGGTTTAATTAACAATTCAACTAGCCTCTTTCGATAACTAAGAAGAATTAATGAATTCAATAAACAAAATAGAATGCAAAAATATCACAAGTTATGCCTCACTCGATTACATGAACAAGTGAATATAGATGCAACGCTTAAAACATCCACAACAATTTAATACATAAAACTAGAGTTAATACTCACAAACAAAGATCAATACACCAAATCCATCAAATCCTAGAGAGAACTACCTCATAGATATGGAGCAATTCAGCACAAATATGTTTAAGTTAAAGGAAAATATAAGCGATCCAAACTCGTGTCTTGAGTGAGGAATGAATGAAGAAATCTTTTTGCCTTTGCTTCTCCACCTCCTCCTTTGCTTCATTAGGTCTAAAATGTGTCAAAGTCCTCAAAATAATATTTTTACATATATTTATACTAAGTAGGGTCGGGTCCAAATGAAACCACCTTTCTTATGAGAAATAGGACATTTACTCTGTAAAATTTGTACAGGGGTGCCGCATGGGGCAATGCGCCATGTGGGGTGGTAGTGGATAACATCAAAGAGCATGAAAATTAACTAGAAGTAGAATTTGCGCAGCTGAGGCACGCCACGCGCCACGGCTGTGAAATTCTTTCAGAGTGAATCTTTTTCGCTCGCCTTTTAATATCCAAGGTTGGTCCTTGACCCCACACGCGATCCCGACTTAATTCCTTGGGCTCCAAATAGCTCGAATTCATTCCATAACATCTAAATAGTTCGGAATGACTCTTACAGTACATAAAGCACATAATTAGTGAACAATACTAGTGATTAGAGCTCAAACTCAATTAAAGTACAGTAAATTAAAGTGCAATAATCGACTAAAATACGAGTTTATTGCCTACCATCAAAACCCCATACTTAAACCGTTGCTCGCCCTTGAGAAATCAAACTACAATTTATATAAACATGACCTTTCTAAACAACTCTCCTAACTCATTATACCAAGAATATTTAAAATAGACTAAGCACAATAGTGTAACATCCTTGCCTCAATATTTGACTTATAAATACCATGCATTTTTCATGACCCGCTCACTTACTCTAACATAAAGGTCAACGACATTACTTTTCCTTCATGAATCAAGTGCCCTCACACAAAAAAAGTGAGTAGTTCCACACAAAATAAAGTTTAATAACAATTAGGAACTCAACATAGAAAGAATTCACTCACTCTCAGAAACAACATTCATATGCCACAAAAGATGAACCATAGGCGTTTCCGTAGTGCAGTACTCTACTAATTTGAGCTTATTTAGTCAAGGATCAAGTAGGACTTTAATTGGTTGTAACGTAGGTTGCAGTACGGGTAGGATACATTTGAATATTAGAATGACTACACCTCCCTAAGCATTTTTAATACATACAATTTACTATTCAAAACCCTACACTTATGTCAAACCATACTCCACCTTCACATCAATATATATTAACTTCCAAATTATTTAATCACAATCACATCAAGAGTTATCACTTATCAAAGAATATTTGCACACAATACAATATTTTTTATTTTTCTTTTTCAATTCAAGTGGCTCTTACTTTTGCAATACATTGCACCTTTCTCCTTATTTCATTAGTTCCACTTAAAAGCCAAACCAACCACCCCACACTTTAACTTTTACAAAGTTCATAACAAATTCAAGTGCTCATACGAAGTGAAAACGTTCAAATTAAAATAAATGGTTAAGGCTTGTAATGTGGTTGCTAAAGAAATAGGATTATAGGCTCAAAGGGGTTAACTAAGATACATAACAATTAGGTGAGTAAAAGCATATAACTAGCTCAATAGAGAAATACTTATATTTCCAAGACTGAAAAAACTACTATTTCACTATTCAAACACACGGGGCAAGTTCTAAACATCAGATGCAATGCACAGAATACACAAAATCTCACACACACATGGAACATAGCTTACTCAGGATTTGATTCATCACGACACTCCAGTCAGAGCAGTTACGCAAAGTTAAGATCGCACAGTGGTACTTATACAAGAGTAAAAAACTGAGCCTAAGCGTCACAGCTAAAGCACTCACTATTCTCAAGGCATTATAAAAGTCAAGAGATATTTCTTCTATTTCTAATCATAGAAGTCTACTCCTAACAAAAATAAAAACTAACTACACCCGGTTAAATAAAAACCATGGAAAAAAACCGCGGTCCAAAGAAAAATTAAGGGGGAATTATTACAGTATCTACAAAAGAAAATATTTTTGACTTTAATCCCTCAAGAAACTTGTCGATGATATCCATCGTCGATAAAAATCAATTTTTTAAAAGTTTTCCATTTTTTTTCTCTAAGTACTACAACTAACAAAAAGAAAACTAAACTAATATACATACAACAAACATACCCCCCCCCCCCATCCACACACATACTTTAAGTTGTGGCATGTCCCCATGACACACAATTAAAAAGCATAAGGTAAAGGAAGCTTCCCTAAATTTTGTTCTTTTTCGAGAAGTTATGAACTCCACCCTTATTTCTCAATTCATTCCTCATTTTCGCTCCTTGGGATTCTTTATGGAGCTCATTAAACTCAAGTTTTTTTAGACTACCTGCAAGACCCGCTCTTCTCTTTCTTTCCTGTCCTCATCTTGAGCGGTGAGTTGCTCGTTCATGATCATCCTCAACTTGTTCCTGCATTCCTTTACAGGATCAATCCATGTATCTGCCTGTAAATCCCCAAAAATAAAATCCACATGATTAAGGTTAGAATAATTAAACAAAGAAGAAAGGTCAAGTGAATATTTCTCTGGTATGTCCAAGACCATTTGTTTCTCATTCTCTTATACTACATGTTGTAGATGTAGAAAGGTGGATGGGAGTTTGAACTATTCTTCTATTACTTCACACTCAACCACAACCTTATTGTTAATCATCTTCGTTGAATCAGAGTCCTCTTGTACCGTGAAAATCTCCCTTTGTAGATTCACATCCTCCTAAGTAGGCTCATTCTTGCAGGGTATTCCTCCATATATCCCTATCACAACGCAATGAGCTATTCGAAAGTGTACTTACCAATTGACTCACTTACATTTTTAGTTTAGAATCACTTATCCATAGATTCTTAATGACTTCATTATCTTGTTTAAATCTCTCTAACGGCTTATTTATGAACTTATACGCAAGCTCTCCAAACTATCATTCTCCCCTTGAAGTGTTTGTCTCACTTTTCTTTCATTCTATTCATAATAAGGGTTATTCATTCCAACCAGAATCAAGATTGTGCCTATATGAATCCTCATTCTTATACAAACTAGAAAAAGTGTGAGACTCTTGAAAATACGAACCACAGGCAGAATACATACCTGATTGACAGTCAACCCATAGATGATTTTCACCGCATTTAAAACGCATAGCAGACCGTTGATAATATTCAGTTGCTAATTCTTCAATTGTTTTCATAGGCTGGTGGTACACCATCTTCACAACATCTAGATTTCAATATCTATAGTGACTTCTCCAACTTGTTAGGAACTACAAAACAAATCTTGAAAAAAAAATAATTAATAAATAAAGAAGAGAAAATATAAAATTAAAAAAAATGAAAAGAGAAAAAAACTAAAACCTAATTCTTGAATTAACACCAAAAACTATTTCAAACACCATTGATTGCCAATCCCCGTCAACGGCGCCAATTTGACGATCTTGAAACACACACTTAAATTTGCTCGCTAGTCGAATATAGCATAGTATAACATCGTATCCACAGGGATTGGAGTTAAACTGTGTTTCTAGTTTCTAGTTTAATTGCCATCCAAGATGATCAACAATTGAGCGTTTTGTAATTAATACTAAAATTAACTAAGAATCTAGACTATTGGCTAATGATAATAGACGCAAGTAATGAGCAAATAAGGTTGTCTATTTGGATAATATAGGGTTTGATAGGATATATGCAAGATAATTGTTTGGGATCTAACTCTAGTTAATTCACTTCTAATGTTCAAGCAAGTCTCTCGAATTCACTTGATTATTAGTCCAACCATTTAGTAGAAACTCCTCCCTCGATTAACTCTCAACCTTACAAGATAAACCAATTTATGCTCGGTGAAGATATGCAAGAATTCGTAATGGATAGGTCTTTAAGAGAACCACTCTCGATTATCCTTCTAACTAGGTTTAACCAACAATTCAATTAGCCTCTTCCGATTACTAATAAGAATTAATGAATTCAACCAAAAAAATAGAATGCAAAAATATCACAAGTTATGCCTCTCTCGATTACATGAACACGTGAAAATAGTTGTAACGATTAAAATATCCAAAACGATTCAATGCATAAAACTAGAGTTAATACGCCAAAACAAAGATCAATACACCAAATCCATCAAATCCTAAAGAGAACTACTCCATATATATGGAGCAATTTATCACAAATATGTTTAAGTTAAAAGGTAAAAATAAACAATCCATACTCGTATCTTGAGTGAGGATTGAATAATGAAATCCTTGTGCTTTTTATTCTTCACCTCCTCCTTAGATTCCTTAGGTCCAAGATGTGTCAAAAGTCCTCTAACTAACGTTTTTACATGTTTTTATCCTAAGTAGGGTCGGGTCCAAGTGTAACCACCTTTTCCTACGTGAAATAGGCCATTTACTCTATAAAAATTGTACAGGCATGCCGCATGGGGCGACGTGCAATGCAGGGTGGTATTGGATAATCTTAAAGAGCATGCAGATTGACTAGCATTATAATTTGGGCAGCCACGGCGTGCCATGCACTGCGGCTATGGACATATCTCAGAGTGAATCTTTTTTGCTTGCTTTTTGATATCCAGGAATGGTCCTTGACCCCTGAACGTGATCCCGACTTAATTCCTTGGGATTTTACTTAGACTTCAAAGCTCCAAATTGCTCAAATTTATTTCATAACATCTGCATAGCTCAAAATCACTCACACAAGGCATAAACACACAATTAGTGCAAAACACTACCAATTAAAACTCAAACTGAATTGATGTACAGTAAACTAAAGTACAATAAGTGACTAAAATACAAGATTATAGCCTAAAATCATAGGGCTGAGTATAGGGTAATAAAAGAGTTCATCAGGGACTGAATATGAAATTTACAATGTTGTGTGATTATGCTGACATTATCAAGGAGACTAATCTTGGGAGTACTTGATGGGTCAGGACAGTTACAAATACTATACCTGGAAAGAATTTATTTATATATTTTTACATATGTTTGCTTTGAAGAATGGCTGGTTAGAAGAGTGTAGGAAAATTATTAGCTTTGATGGTTGCTTTTTAAAAGGAACATGCAAACGTGAATTCACTACTAAAAATTTGCTTAAAACCGTCCGTAAAAAATAAGCAAAATTCATCGATAATGGCCAAAAATTGTGTAAAATGCAACCATTTACATGTGTTTGGTATTTTGAAGATCGGTAAGTATATCGACCTAAGTCAGTCAGAAATTACCAACCAACTTCGATCGGTACGCTCTACACGACCATCTTACAACTTAATTGAATTACTCTAATAACCCGACCTCTTATTTTGAGATCTAGCACATCGTTCGATGGTTTGAGGACTTGAATAGCTTCACATCAGGTATTATGACTTGTATACATGGTCAAAATTGAATTTCGGAAAGTTCAAAGTTGATTTGGAAAGAAAAGTCTAAATTCGGAAGTTTTAATTTGGAAGAGATAACGAAGGATTGACTTTGGAGTAAAAAGTATCAAAATTGGGATTTAAAGATTCACTGGGTTTGTATAATGATTTCAGACTTGGGCGTATGTTCAAGTTGAGTATTGGGTGATCCGAAAGTATTTCGAAGCTTATTAAGGAAAGTTGGCATTTTGAAAGTTTAAGAATTTCTTATGCTTGGTTTGAAGTGGACTTTGGTATTATCGATGGCGTTTTCGAGCCTTGGAACAGGTTTGTATCATGATTTATGGCTTGTACACAAAGTTTGGCGTCATTCCGGAACGTTTTGATATGATTCAGATGCGTTCATCAAAGTTTGGAAGTTTAAAGAAGGATTTCAATTGTTGATTCATAACTTTGATCTTGTTTGGTGTGATTAGAGGCATTGAGTAGGTTCGTCTCTTATTTGGGACTAGTTGGTGTGATTAGACGGGGTCTCGGGGGCCTTTAGTGTGTTTTGGGGTAGTTTCGGACCAATATTGGTTGAGTTGTTGTTGCTGGTGATGGTTTTGTTCTTCGCGAACATGAAAGGCCTCACGCGTTCACGAAGAAGGAATTATGGATTGGGCTCTTTTGTACTATGAGTTCACAATTGGGCATACGCGTTCGCGAAAGGCTGGCTAGCAAAGCTTCAGGTTTGTGGGCCCTGTCTCGTATTCGCGTAGAGGAACTGAGGAGTTGAAGTGGATTATGCTTCACGAATGTGAAGGACTTTCCAGTCCGTGAAGAAGAAATTATGGGTCTGAGTTTGTTGAACTTCGCAAACGCGAGGGTGGTGAGATGTTCGTGATGAAGGTTGTCTGGGCAGTGTATAAGTTTGCAAAAGTAGGTTTTGGCTCATTTTATCTCAAATCTTCCATGGGAGCCGAGGTTGGAGCGATTTCAAAGGAGCTTCTTCGTCACCCTTCACTAGGTAAGTAATTTCTTCGCATTGTGAGTTAAATACATGAATTATACATGGATCTGAACATGAAAATTGGTGAAAATTATGTGATTTTGAAGAAAACCTAGAATTTGGCATTTTTGGACTTTTACCAAAAAACTGGACATGGAACTAGAAATAAATTGTATATATAAGTTCATGGTGTTATAGGTAATGATTATCTTCAAGAAGTTTTGGAATTCGGGCATGTGAGCCCGAGGGTTGACTTTATTGACTTTTAGAGCAAAGTTGAAGATTATTATAAAGGTTATATTGTTCACATTAGAGTATATTTTTATTGATTTGCACCTTGTTTGACTAGTATCGAATCGATGGGCATTGGGTTAAGAGTTAGAGAGGCATTGGAGCCAGTTATGAAACTTCGAAGCAAGTTAAGTCTCATGTCTAACCGTGAGAGGGGGAATTTTACCGTATGTCTTATGTTCTTATGTGCTACATGTTGTAGGAGCTACGCACGTACGAGGTGATGGGTGCCCGTGCATATGCTAGATTTCCTGATTATGTTTGGGTAGACTTAGGTTCACGTCATGCTATAATTGTACCATTTGAGTTATTTTTACTCATTTAATTCCTTTGTTTCGCATTACAACTTGAGACCAGACCTGCATAGAGTGATAGACTCGTTATTATAGAGATGTGACGAGCTACTTGATTATCCGCAAAATAATTTGTTCTTCCCTTATGAATTTTATCTCACATTGCGCGTATTCATTGCAAAGTTTTTCCATAATATTTCATAACTCACATGTATATCCTTCAATGGGGTCAAGAACCCGTTAAAGATTGTTACACTAATAGGAGCGGGATGTTCGCCTCAGCAGTATAATAGATGCTTCTATGGTTCGTGACACTTGACCCTTGGCAGTGTACATATTATTATCGGATTGGGATGAACACCTCGGTAGTATCATATTCTTATGGGATCGGGTTTCACCTCGACAACGTCATGCGTAATATTTGACAAGAAACCAGCGTATCCGTGTGTTTTTCCTAATTTAAGTTGTGACGACCTATCCAGTGAGGTCCATTTCACATATACTCCGGTTGAGGAGGTAACTGACATATAGAGCTTGAGTTTACTGTTCAGAGGGGGATTGTACCACGTACCAAAATTTGTTTATACTGTTTATTACCCTGTCATATATTTGTTTAATTCTTATTGTATTTGATTTATTAAACCACTGATAAGTGAGTAATAAAATGAACAATTAAGTTGATCAATCACCGTTGGCTTGCCTGACGGCTTGGTATCAGAGCTCTAGATTCACTTGGTTCTCTCGAGTCATGATCAAGTATAGTAGATCTAGCGGATCAGTACGGAGACATATATACTTATCTTTGAGTGGCTACAGGGTTGTTAGGAGCACTTCATTTCTTGATTCCTCATCGCGCGATTTGATTCCTTTGAGGCTTATGCCTTTATTTCCTTCCTACTCAATCTTATGCAACATGGAGCGCTTGTTATCAATTAGGCATCGAAGAGTTGTGGTAATACTGCAGACGTGGTGCATGATATTTTTCCCTGCATATTTGGGCAGGCTATTATTGTCACCTTGCGGAAGGATGTTATGTTGTTTCAGCTTAATATCTCTATTTTCTATGGTTTGAGGCTATGCATAGATTGTTATAATGTTCATGCATTGTTATCGCATAGTGCTGGTGTAATGGTAGGGTATGTGTTTATATGTCGAGGTAGTTAATGACTCAAAAGGAGGATTTCTCAGTGCATGGCTTAGAAGTTCAGATTTTAATTCCAGCAGAGGAAGGCAATCGGAATGTGGATGTTCAAGCTTTGGTTGATGAAGTAACAAGACTTGATATTTTCGAGCGTGGTAGAATTCTCATTTGTGATGTGGTGTCGTCTTCCTTGGTTGAACGAATTAAGGCTCATCAGTGTTATGGTTTTTGGATTTGCCTTCGGGGGGTGTCTTCCTTAGTTGAACATATTAAGGCTCGCCGGTGTTATGATTTTCTGGATTCGCCTTCTGGGGGTATTGTGAAATGGTGCCTGAGAAGCGGTTGCTAGAGATGGCGGTGTATGGCGGTTTCAGAATCGAATCGGTGTTTCTAATGCTAATGGCTCAGGAAAAATAATCTTCGAGGAGGCTTAGAGTTGGTAGCAATTTGTTAGTTCAGGTGCTACAGAGATGGGTTTTGATTTGAGGCAGCATTTAGGTAGCGGAGGATAAGGAAGGACATGGTGGGAGTTGTCTTGCGGTGGTTGAATTACTAGCAGGTCAAGTATGAAAAGCAGAGGTTGAGAAGTTGCTTAAAGGAGATGGTTTAACCGAAGTGGGACTGTCAAAGTAGCATATGGATTCTGTGGTAGGATAGACACATTCCTTGAGAATATTTTAGAGCAATTTGGGAATCATGATAGAAAGTGACTAGGTCTAAAATTTAATTTGGGATGGAGGCTACTACACTAAGAGAGATTGAGTATGGCAAAGATGGGTTGGCTTGAAATGAAGAGGGATGTGAAAACTTGATTATCATTTTTGGATGCAATATGACTCCAAGTTTGGAGTGTATTGTCAGACTTTTAGTTTATTTCTATAGGTAATTAATAGACTCTTACGGCTGGTGGATGAGCATGGGATCAGGAGGGTTTATCAATTTTGCAGGAGTTATACACAGTTCAGCATCGTTAGAAGATGTTAGTATGGAATTCCACAGGTGGGCTATCTTCTGTGAACAGATTAGCGTTGTGTGATTTTGATGAAATTCTACAAAGAAGTTCTACTTACTACCCAACGAGAGGTCGAATAGTCAATTATGGCTGATAATTTGGGATGTTTTATGAAGAGTTTGACAAGAAAATACAAAAAATTTGGTGGGTTGACGGTGAGAGACCATGGTAATTTAGAAGGAGGAATCTTTGTGGGTTCTACATTATGTAATGGTAGCTTAAAGCTAAGTGGGGGAGTCCAACTTCTAAGATTAGATCATGTGGTTAACTACTTATGCGACTTCTGATTATTGGTGCATTGTGGATCAATTATGACTAAGAAAAGAAAACATCAAGGGTAATTCGATCAAAGAGCTTGGTAAATGTGTATTATATTTCACTTTTATTGGTTCATGTGTAGGTTTTGGGAAGACTCAGAGTTTATGATTCTTGTGGATGTGATGTACAAGGAAAAGAATTCAGCCAGTTGCTTCTTTGAAAGGGTGTTCATGTTCTAGTAGAGCATTGGAGTTCAGTCATATTCGGGACTAGGTCAAAGTGGGTGACTCTCAACAACGGTCCTAATGTATTCAAGAATTAAAGTGCACTGCCAAAGGATTTTAGGTACATTGTGTAGTTATAGAACGAGTTTTTGCAGTGGATTATAAAAAGGTCTTAGAGTGTTCTATGTTATATTTGGGTCTGCGGTGCAGTATTATAGGAAAGGGAGAAATAACTTCGGATTTGAGGAAGGTCTTGCAAAATGGGTATACCGGTTGGAGATGCTATTGTGTGCTTGAGAAGGGTATAAGATAGTTCATGTGTATTGAGATGATGTGGTCTCGTGATTCAGGTCACTCGGGATGAGTGCGGATCGAGTTTGTTATGTTTTTGAATGGAGCTACTATTATTTACAAGGAAAGTCCAGAGTAAATTGGAAGAAGTTGGTTCAGATAATAGTGGTTGAATCATCATGATTGTGGCAATAATCAGTTTCTTCCGCGTGTTAAGTTATACATGCGGTTCGAACCCTTTGGACTGATCTGTGCATTAAAAAGTTAAGGAATAATGTTTTCCAGAAAAGTGTGTTTCTACGGTCCATTATACGGTCGCATAATAGCTATACGGACCGCATAGTCACCGCAGAGTCAGACAGTTTGATGGTTAATTTTGAGGCCAACTATGCGGCCAATTATGCAATCGCATAATCAATCCGCATAGTCATCGCATAATCCCCTTGGAATTTTTGTGAGAGGCAGTTATGCGGTGCGACCGCAGAATAGGTATGCGGATCACATTCTTGTTGAATACCCGGGTAGTTTGTTCAGTTTTTGAAGCCATTTTTGCGGTCCTTTTTGCGGGCCACATGTCTATTATGCGATCGCAGATTGTGTCGGGGCTCCTATTTTCTAACTTTTAAAACCCGACCCCATCCCATTAAAAATACCCCATCATACGGTTTTTATGCTATGTTACTGCAAATAGAGTGAGAGAGGAAGTTCTAAAGGGAGAGAGAGTGATCTTCATCAAGTCCCCACCCAATCCTTGCCTAAACTCTTGAAGATTTTCAAGTAAAGCTTCTAGGCCTTCACCCCAAGAGGTAAGAACTTGAGCTCTAACCTTTGGTTTCGAAATTCACACTAAAATGAGTAATTAGCTTGTGGGTTCATGGGTATAAAAATGGATTTTCTTACATGCATAAAAGATAATAGAGTATGGGGAGGTTGTGAACTAAAAAGATAGCAATTGGGGTGTAAGATGATGAAAATCTCTCATAAAAGGGTCTTAGAATCACAATGCACACTTAGTGCTTGATAATATGATCAAATGAGCTAGAATCTTAATCATGTCTCTAATTATTCGTTCAATTTTTAATTCCCATAAAATAGATTAAAGTTGCTAAGAGTCCTGGAATTTTGTAAGAATTTAAGGAAAGCTCTATTAAGGTATGTATGACTAAAATCTCCTCTTATTAGAAATTGAGCTTCGCTGGTGTATGTGCAAATGTAGTAAGATTGAAATTGGATTGACGAATTGATTGTTATTTCACATGAAATGGTTTTGCAACTATTTATACATGAAATATGTGCCTCAATGTGTTCAATATTCTATTCTTGATAATTTAAAGAAGTGCGAAGAATATAAACCATGTGTTGGAATACCTAGACCTCAAGTCAAGATTAAAACTTAGATTGTCATACCAACTATGTGAAATCTTATCTATGCTTACAACTTGAATTGCTCTAGTATGTGCCTATTGTCCTAAATTGCAAGGTTAGTATTGAGAGTGAACATGATGTGATAATTGTGGCACGAAGTGCCTATGAATTGATATATGTGAAATAAATATTGAAACGAGATGACTAATGAGAAAGGAACAACGCCTTGGTAACGCAGCGTAGTCGATCAGGCTGTGATCAGATGCCATACCACACACATGGTAGTATTGTGCTGATATTAAATTCCAAAAATGGAGAATGAGATTGTGATTCAGGTATATGTCTCAAATGAGGAAACCTTGCCGATCGGGTCGTGATCGGACTCCGCTCAAGATAGTGGTGTATTGTGAATAATGATGAACAGTATGAAATGACCCAAACTAAAGCTATAGAATTTATGTGAAAGTTATATGATTCTTTTATTTGATGATGTGGTGTTTGGTTAAAGCTTTTGATTGTCTCTTGTCATTTCCTTGTTCCTGTACATAATAGTACTATTCCATGGTACTAACGTCCCTTTTGCCGGGGGCGCTACATTTTTGAATGAATGTAGGTGGCTCAATAGCGGACAATGTTGATCGCGCATAGAGGAATATCCTCCTCTCAAAGTCTTGATGATCCCCTTTTTTCTTCAAGGGGTTATGTTGTACATCTTTTGTTGTAGACTTCAACTTTGAGGTATAGTCGTGGCCATATTGCCAGCATTGTCATAATTGTCTTTTATATCCTTAGAGGCTCCATAGACGTTTGTGTGGGTTATGTACGGATGTTGGATGGGCCAATGTACTGTGTTGTAATTCTAAAATCTAGTTCTTCTAAACTATAACTGTATGAAATCTTGTAAACCTAGCCATAGTTTAAGGTTTGTGATATAAAAATAAACTAACAATGTTGAATGTACGATCTTTACTATTGTCTAAATAAACGAAAGCATGGTTCCCTTAATCATAGTGAGTTGGGTAGAGAGTATTAAAAAGTCTTGCTCAGTTGGGTTCACTCGATTAGCAGCGGTCGTGCCTCCCGAGGTTGGGGCTGACAACATATGCTCGGGTTAAGTATCGGGGTAGTCCGAAAGAATTTTAACGCTTATTGTAGAAAGCTGGCATTTTAAAAGTTTAAGAATTTCTTATGTTTGGTTTGAAGTAGAAATTGGTATTATCGATGTCCGTTTGGGATTCCGAGCCTTGGAATAGGTTCGTATCGTGATTTATGACTTGTACCCAAAGTTTGGCGTTATTACAAAATGTTTTGATATGATTCATATGCGTTCGTCGAAGTTTGGAAGTTCGAAAGTCTAAAGAAGAATTTCGATCATCGATTTGTATTTCTGATGTTGTTTGGTATGATTTAAGACCTCGAGTAAGTTTGTCTCATGTTTTGGGACTGCATGTTGTGATTGGACGGGGTCCCGGGGGCCTTGGGTGTTTTTGGGGTTGGTTTCAGACCAATTTTGGTTGAGTTGGGGTGTAATAAGAAGAAAAATGTGTATTTCCCTGTGCAAGATAGGCTTCACATATAAAACCTTCAATCATATTCCTCTTGTAAGGCCCTGTGAAATCCCTACTCAAAAACTCGAATTCCATGGTGCCAAGTTAGGAGCATGTGTTAACAATTCATAAATACACTTTTTGGATTGAATAATGCATCAAAAAGTCAAGAATAAGTTTCCAGAAAAATGCAAGAAATGCGGTCCAGAATGCGGTCGCATAATCGAAATGCAGGCCACATATATACCGCAGAGTAAGGCAGAATGTTGGTTAAAATTGAAGTCAGTTATGCGGTCGAAATGCGGTCGCATAATCAAAATGCGGACCGCATAGTCGTCGCATATTTTCCTTTGTATTTTGTGAGGGTCAGTTTTGCGGTGCACTTTGCGACCGCAGAACATGAATGCGGACCACATTCTTACCACAGACTGAGTCAGAATGTTTAGTTTTTTAGGAGCATTTTGTGGTCCATTATGCGGCGCATGTTTACTCTGCGATCGCAAATGCGACCGCATATTTGACTCGGGGCTCCAATTTTCTAATTTTTAACTCGACCTCCCTATCATTATAATCGACATTGTAGCTCATTTTAAGCATGTTTTCTGAGATTTTTAAAGAGAGAGAGAGAGGGTCTTAAAGGTGGAAAGTGTCACCCATCAAATTCTCCTTGATCCTTGCTAAAACATTGAAGATCAAGTAAAGACACCTAAATTTTCATTCCCAAGAGGTAAGATTCATAATCTCAGCTCTTATTTCTACACTTAGGTACATGGGGCCAGTAGAGAAGTAATTCAAGAGTATAAGAATGATGTTATCTACATGCATGTCAAACCATAGGATATGGAAGGTAGAAAACTAAAAAGAAGGCAGTTGGGGGTATAAAATAATAGAAATTCCTCAGAAAAAGGGGCTAAGATCACAATGCACCTTTAGTGTTTGATGATATGCTCGAACCAAGCTAGAACTTCAGTTTGGTCTCTAATTCTTGATTTAATTTGTAATTCTTACTCAATAGATCGAAGTGCTAAGAGTTCCGGAAATTGTAAAAGAGTAAGGAAAAGCTTTATTGAGGTATGTATGGCTAAAACCCCTTTTTATTAGAAATTGAGCTACGTTGTCATTACGAAAGTATGGTAAGAGTTGAATTGGCTAGTGTATTGATTGTCATTATGCAATTAATTATGGTAAGAGTTGAATTGGCTAGTGTATTGATTGTCATTATGCAATTAATTGATTTGCATATATCTATACATATTCGTGAAGGGTGTGCCTCAATGTGAATAATGTGCCAATCTTGACAACTAGATAATGATGAAAAGTATTGCTATGTGTTGAAATACTTGGGCTATAAGCCAACATTGAAACAAAGAATTATTCATGCTAGCTACGTGCTCACTTACCTGTGATTGCAACTTGAATTATCCTTGGTATATGGGTCTATGACCACAACTTGTAAGATGAATATTAAAAAAGGGAAACAATGTGGTGATGGTGGCCATGAGTGCCTCAGGAATTGTTATGATATGTGTGAGATAAAGACTTGAAGTGTTGACTAATGAGAATGGAGTAATGCCTCCAATGAGGTGACCCAGCCGATCGGGTCGTGAACGAACACCATGACGCACACATGGTGGTAATGTGCTGATATTGAATTACTGATAAGGGAAATGAATTATTGATTGAGAGTAATGTCTCAAATGAGGTGACCTAGCCGGTCGGGTCGTGGCCGGACTCCGCTCGAGATGGCGGTGGTAATGAGAATAGTGGTGAACATGTGATAGATATGCCCAAATCTATGTTGTGGAAATTGTATGAAAGATTATATGAATTGTTTTTTGATTTGCCCGTATTAATTGCTTGTATTTATTTGATAGTTCTTTCTAGTAAAATGGTGTTTAGTTATACATACCAGAACAATTCAAATGTACCGACGTCCCTTTTGCTGGGGGCGCTACATTCATGTTATGATTGTAGGTGGCTCCATAGCGGACAGTGCCGACCGTGTGTAGCGGAGCATTTTTCTACTCGAAGTCTCGGTGAGCCCCTTTTCTTTCATAGGGCTACATGATGTACCTTTTGTCATTTACAGCTTTTCACTTTTGAGGTATAGTCGGGGCCTTGTTGCCGGCATAGTCATGCTTATCTGTTGTATCCTTAGAGGCTCCAAAGACACTAGTGTGGGTTATGTACGGGGGTTCGGGGAGTCCACTATATGTATATGTTGTGATCCTAAACTTGTGAAATCCTTAAGTTGTAACTCTAATAGAATGCTTGAAGCTAGCTTATCTACGGTAAATTTTTATGATATAAAATGAATCAGTAATGTGTTATACACCGTGTATTATCGTCTAAATTAATCAAATGCATGAGTTCCGTATTCATATTGAGTTGGGTTAGAAAGTGTTCGGTTAGGCTTGCTCAGTCGAGTTCACTTGACTGAGCGCCGGTCGCGCCTCCCTAGGTTGGGGCGTGACAGCTCTGCTTAACAAATTGTTTTCATTTTCCAATTGTCCTACATAATGTCATGTTAGCCAAGAACAATCAGATAAAATAGAATATTTCGTCAAACGTATAATATTATCTCTCAAAGGGATATATCCATTTGCATTGAACATCCTCTCCAAGTCATGCCTCGTGTAAAAGGTGGATTGGAAGGTGTTCCATCACATCAAAGAAACCACATGGAAATACTTTTTCTATCTCACTAGAAGTTACACGAATATTCTGATCCATCCAAAGTAGGTTTTCTTTCCTTAAGGTGGTATGGCACAAGTCTTTAAGAAATAAACTAATCTTTGTAATGGGTTTCCAGATTCTCTCAGGCAAACCGTAAAATGTAATAGGCACTAAGGAAAACATGAAAGTCATGATTTTTCAAATACCTTAACTTCCCTACCTCCATATCTACTTTTTTCCCTAGATTCGATGCATAACGATCACGCATCTTCAATTTCGTAACTCATTCACAAATTTGTCGTCTTTACTCTAAAGTGAATGTGCAAATTGTTTTGTGCTGAAACACCTTACCATTGTTTGTTGTCTGCAAGTTTAATTCAGGTCACCTCGATATTCTTGTAAGTCCATTGTAGCCTTCGGGTTATCTTTTGTGATATCTTTAATATCCATCACTGTGTTGAACGAATTGTCAAAATAATTCTTCTCAATATGCATGACATCAAGGTTGTGTCAGAAAATATTATCCTTCCAATAAGGTAACTCCCAAAATATACTTTGTTCGTCCAATTATGAGTAACACCAAATCCGAAAAATCTAGAAGGTGGAGCCTCACTAACTTTACTGAAGTTCTGGACCCTCTCCCAAATTCCTCACCTGAAAGTATAGGATGTAGTGAATCATATTCCATTTTATTCTTTTTGAAATCATTTTTCATCCTTCTAAACTCATGATCATCAGGCAAAAACTAACGGTAGCAATCAAACCATCATTGCTTTCGGCCATGTTTTAAAATGAACGCTTTAACATTTTCCATGCAGTAAGGACAAGCTAGCTTTCTAGCAGTCATCCACCGAAACAACATTCACACGCATAAAAATTGTTAGTCCATATAACATGCTAGTTAAAATTCTGCTTGGTTGATATGGCATATGTTTCAACACCAACATACCATAACTGTTTTAGCTCATCAATCAAATGTTGTAAATATAAATCAATCAAACCATTTGGACTACATGGACCGGGGGGAAATACAATTTAAAAATATATATGGACTAGCCATACACAACTCAGGTGATAGATTGTAAGGCGTGGGAAAGATATGCCAACTTGAATATGGTGTCCCAGATATAGAAAAAGTCGTGAGCCATCCGCACCAAAGCCTAACTAAATGTTCCTTGTTTCACTAGAATAATATGAATATGTCCTATCAAAGTGCTTCTAAGCTTCTCCATCTGAAGGATGACCCATAACAGCATGTGGTCTTCTATTTTCAAGGTGTCATCTCATATGAGGAGCAGAACTCATTGACGCATATAACCTCTTTAACCTAGGTATAAAAGGAAAATAATGCATCGCCTTCACAACAACCATATTCCTGCTGGAAAGCCTCTTAAAACGAGACTTTTCATAGAATTTACAACTTTCTAAATTTGCATCATCTTTATAGTTTAACATGCAACCATCTTCATAACAATCAATCCTCATCAACAGAAGTCCCAACTTAGAAACCAATCTCGTTGCCTTACAGAAATCACCAAGAAAGTTGATATTTAGGTCAACTAGTTCACTCATCAGGTCAATGAAAGAGTCCATTGCTGCTTGAGAAATCTTTAAATCAGATTTGATACTTAGTAATCTAACCACAACAAGCAGCACAAAGTGCGGACTTCCTTCACATAGTGGACGACTAGCGTCCTCTAACTGTTCATAAAAAGGTTTTGCATCATCATTAGGAGTTTGTTCAACATTTTCATTGGGATCACCCCCAGAATGCATCCCAAATGCATCCTCAACCACATCATGAAATCTAGAAACTTGATTTCTATTTTCCACCAACCTACTACTTTCACAACGACCATGTTATGAAATATTTCATGACTACCATCAATCTCTCCATAATTAGTCCACACAAAGTAATTCTCTATAAACCATGTCCTATAAAGATGAAACTTAACTTCCTCCTATTTTTTAAACTTCACACAATTGCACTTGACACAAGGGCACCTAATTACTCCTTCAATTTGGTATGATGAAAGTGACATTGCATGTCTAACAAATTCATCAACCCCTTCGACAAAATCCTCCCTCAATCCCCACTAATAAGGATAATTCCTATTGTACATCCAAGTAAGATGTTCCATCTATACAAACAAAACAAAAATAAATTGAGATATTTTCATAAGTATTAGAACTACTTAATTTATTCGACAATTATAAATTAATTAAATCATTTTTAGTTAATTAAGATAATTAATTTTTACTAATTACAATAAAATTAAATTATAGTTAATATAATTAATTATAATTCATTCAATTAAAACATAAACTATAAGTTAAATTCATATCCTAAAAGTTCAACCATTGCCCATAAAAGTTCAATTCATAACTTAAAAGTTCGACCATTACCCCTAAAAGTTTAATTTATTTCCAAAAAATTCAATTCATATCCTAAATGTTCAACCATACCCTAAAGAATTCAATTAATACCCTAAACAATTCAATTAACCTTACAAAACATAAGCTCTATTCAAAAAGTTCAACACTTACCCCTAAAAATTTAATTCATACCCTAAAAGTTCAATTCACAAGAATAAATCCTAAAAACTCAATTCAATTCAAAGTTAATAGTTCAATTACTAACTAAACTATTTTAGTCAATACAAACTTAAAAATTCAATTTGCACCATATGTAATCAATCTAATTTCATTCAATTAAAATAAGACTTAAACCCTAGATTTCAATAAAATGCAAAGATAAACAATCAATTTAAACGCTAATTAAATAATCTAACTAATTATCAAAACATTAAATTTATACAAAAAAGATGTAAGTTGTAATTCAAATCTAGAATTTTTAGAAGGTGGAGAAAGAGGGGTGGCAGTAGAGGCAGTAACAGCGGCAACAACGGGAGTAGTGGCGATGTGGGGTGGAGGAATAGGATTTGTATAAGGAAAAAAGAGAAGAAGTGGGCAAGGATATTGTGTGTGCGAGGAGAAGAGAGTAGGAGTTAGAAAATTTTGAGAATTAGAGAATAAGATAAATGGGGGGGGACAGGCTGCATATTTGAGATCTGGAATTAAAGCTACCAAGTCGGTTGGTACACTTAAGTGACCGTTGACTGTGGTTGACCACAGATAACCGACCAACTTCGGTCAGTAATTTAAAAAAAATTAATTAATTATTTTGTGTTATTATTTCCTAAAATATTATAAACTTTTTAAAAAATTATAAAATATAAGCATATATTTTATTCACACACACACACACACATATATATATATATATTTACTAATAAATAATTATAAACTATAAGAATAATCTTGATAAATAATTATTATATTAACTAATTAATTTTCATAAATTATAAGTATATATTTTATTGACACGTATATTGTATACAGCGAAATCGGAGGGTCCAATTCCTTATCATCGAGGCACCTGAGAAGATCACCTCGAAGGCTTGAGGCTACAAGGCTATTGTCGAGTTTCCTCCCTCGAAGTTCGTCAACGCTCGGCCTTGGGACAATGTTGACCACGAATATGGTAAAACTGGGGAGTTCCCAAGGCGTGCATCTAGAACCGATCAAGTCTGTCAGACTAGGTCTAGACCCAAATCAGAGCGTCAACTAGTTGTCCCATATCCATATCTATATAATTAATGCATTTTGTACTATGTTGGAATTCCCCTAATATATAAATGGGATCCTTGTCATTTTGTAAACATTTGTTGCTCCTGTTGCTCCATATTAAATACACAAAAATATTCTCTTAGCTCTCTAACACATTTGCTTGATATTATTGCTTCCATTTGTTATCTTTATTGTAGCTCATCATTTATTGCTTATCATTGGCCATAAAAAGCCTTTGTTGATTCTATTATGACTGTTAGTCACTCTTCAACTGCCTTCGATAGCTCACAGCTGAGCACCCAAATCGACCTCGAGGCCCCCGAATCGACAAGTTCGAGACCCTGATTGCCAACATATCAGTTTGATTATTACCTTATTCTCAAACTCTTATCTTGCTTCTAAGTCTTTAATATAGCATCAACCGCTTAACAACTAGCATAAAAATATTTTTAGAGTCCCATAATCAAATTTAATTGTTATTATGATTTTTATAGTAAACAGTTTGGCGCCTACCGTAGGGCTAAAAATAATAGTGATTATTTTTTTGCTGGTTTCATTACACAACGAAAGTTATCTTTCACACCTTTTCTTGTCCAAGATCTTTAATTTCAGGTCAAAATGCATAGCTTAGTAAATGGAGGTGAAAACGACAATTTTGAGAACCGCGAAGAGAACGGTGTGGCTGCTCTCGGTGTTGGTGTACCACCAGAAACCTTGAGAACGCACTAGGACCAATTACTATGGACGTAGATTCATGCGGCACCCAACAGGTCGATATTATCTCACACACCAATAGAAGTGTGCACCAAGGAGATCAACAAGAAGCTCAGAAAACCCTAACTAGAGAAGAACGGGAGGTTAGCCTTCATGTTATTTTTGAAATGTTGTAGGAAACACAGCTGGCTATTGCTCAGCTGCAAAGTCACCAGAAAACTCCTAGCACAGTAGCATCGGGGACAGCTCCCCCGGCCGAACACGTACCGGAGAGATCGAGCAATAACGGGTGGCCTATCCCGTAATCGTAAAGATGCTCAAGGACCTCACCAGAAGGATCTAATCGGGCGAGAAAATGATAGAATCCAATGGTAAGAAGGTCGAGAATTACAACTCCAGGGTCGACCAAATTACAGGAATGCCCCCGATCTTGAAAGGTGTGGACTCAAAGAGATTCGTACAAAAGTTGTTCCCACAAGAAGCGGCCCCGAAACCCATTCCAAAGAAGTTTAGAATGTCAGATCTTCCAAAATATAACGGTACCTCAGACCCTAATGAGCATGTTACTGCTTACACCTGTGCAGTAAAGTGAAATGACTTGAAGGACGATGAGATCGAGTCCGTCTTGCTGAAAAAGTTTGGAGAAACACTCTGTAAAGGGGCAATAATGCGGTATCGTAACCTGGCCCCAAACTCTATAACTCATTTGTCATGCTAGCAGATTCCTTCATAAAGGCGCATGTCAGGGCCATCAAGGTGGCCACAAAGAAATCCGACGTCTTCAAAATCAAGTAAAGAGACAACGAGATGCTGCGAGAATTCATGTCTCGCTTTCAAATGGAACTACCGCCAGTCTTCGACTATTGGGCAGTGTAGGCCTTCACTCAGGGTCTGTATGAACGAAGCTCGGTAGCATCAAGTTAGCTAAAGCAGAATCTGGTTGAATATCCCTCCGTGACCTTGTCGGACATTCAACCTCGATATCAATCAAAATCAGGGCGAGGACGACCAACTAGGAGCCCCCTTGGGCTTGGTATATCCCAACAGGTTCCTGGCAAAGGAGCCAAAGCCAAACAAAGAAAGGTACTAGCCATACACCAAAGACAGAAGGAACGCCCCGAGGTGCAACCCGCCTCGCAACGATTGAAGGATAGATCGAGGACAGAATCCTCGGGGGCTCATCAACAGAGGTACAACTTCAACGTTGATGTATCGAATGGCGTGTTCTCCATCAATTAATGATAGATGCTAGGTGGCCCAGGCTTGTACAATCAGATACTTTACAAAGGAATCATAACTTAGTGTGTAAACTTCACAACACACACAGCCACAGGACCGAGGATTGCCACCAGCTCTGAGAAGAAGTAGCCAGACTACTCAATAAATGTCACCTCCGAGAATTCTTAAGCGACCAGGCCAAAAATCAATTCCAGGAAAGAGAAGCGGACAAGAAAAATGAAATAAATGAGCCGCAACATTTCATCCACATGATTTTGGGAGGCATAGATGCCCTATAGGAACCCGTGATGAGAAGAACAAAAATATCCATCACCAGAGAAAAGTGAACCCGGGGGTACATATCCGAGGATGCCTTAACATTCAGTGAAGAGGGCATTGAGACCTTGTCTTAAACCCTGAATTATGAACTGGTAATCTCTTTCCTTGTAAGTAAATTTCAAATAAAACGTGTACTCGTGGATCCAAGTAGCTCGGCCAACACTATCAGGTCGAAGGTAATAGAGCAGCTCGGACTGCTTGACCCAATCGTGTCCACCACTCGAGCCCTTAACGGATTCAACATGGCAAGTGAAACAACGAAAGGAGAAATCACCCTCCCAGTAAATGTGGTCGGCACAACCCAAAATGTCAAATTCTATGTTATTGAAGGAGACATGAGGTATAGTGCCTTGTTCGGGAGGCCGTGGATACGCTGCATAAGAGCAGAACCATCCACCCTCCACCAAATGATGAAATTCTCGATAAAGGATGGGATTAAAACCGTCTAAGAGGAAAAACATATGGCAAGAGAAATGTTCGCGGTGCATGATCTGGCGCCGGCACAAATACCTCCACCTGCAAAGGAGCCAAAGGGCAATCAAACTACATCTTCGGTTAAGCCTGATTAAACAAAGCAGAAGACCGTACCGCGTCCTCATTACAAGCGACAAGGACATATTGGACCTCGAAATATCGTCGACACATCCCACACTAAGGTATCACCATATCCATTTTCATTTTATATTTCACACTAACCCTTGTGCAGGCGCCCGACCGAAGCAGTCAAAGCGCTAACCCAACTCGAAGACCTTAAGGTTTTAAAGCATCCGTTGCACTCTTTTCCTTCGGCCAAATTCTTTTCCCAAAAAGAGCTTTACCGGCAAGGTTTTTAATGAGGCAACATCTACAAGCTACCTAAAAAACACTCAAAAAGTATTCAAGGCTTGTTTTATAATCAACCTCGAAAACTGGGGGCATCCCCCCGGAAGGCCATCAACTCGGAAAAGCCAAGAAATGCCAAATAGGGTCCAATAGGAAAATGATGTACCGGGCCAAACGGTCGAACAAACCGTGTCCGTATAGCCGGAACCCCGATGGAGAAAACATGTATACTTGTATCAAGTACTCGAAGAATACCTTTTATCAAAACATCTCACACTCCAAAAGAAACTCAGCATTTTCGCAAAAATGATTCCTCTGTCGAAAACGTCGCGAATGCTCGGGGACTGGCATCAACAATTCAACACATGAATGACCTCTGGGTCGGAACTTCAAACTCATAAGACCTCAACAAGGCAACATGAAAATCACAAAATATCTCCAAGGCCGAAAGTGTCCCGAACACTTGGGAACTGGCGTCAAAATCTCAAAAGTCACCTGACCTCAGGGTCGAAATCTCCGAAATCGTAAGGCCTCAAGGAGGCAATACCAAGTTTACAAGTACCGGCTCCCGAGCCAGGATACCCTCGATCACTCGGGGATTATCGCTAATCACCATTTATTAAAAAACCCGAGACCATAAGACCCTGAACGGGAAAGCTCGATCTCGTAAGACCTCAAACAAGGAATGAACCACACTTGTACCAAATGTCAATATATGTAAGACCTCAAGCAAGGCATGAACCATACTTGTACCAGGTATCTAAAAAGTGTAAAGTCTCAAAGGCATGAAAATTTTGTAAGACCTTACTAAAGGCATAAACCCAATCTCAAAGTTAAGGCTAAATATTGAACTTGTAAGACCCCTAAAAGTCATACCCTCAATATAGACGCCAAAACTACTTCACTCGGGATTAAAAAGGGTTCCAACGAAGCACAAATGACTACGGTCATAAGGCTGTACCAGCCAAACTAACTCAACACAGGGGCGCCCGACCGTTGCTACAAAATCATAAGCCTTAAATTACTTTGTATCTACTTCGAAAAGAACAGGTTAAACAGGATACCCTCAACATAGGCAAGAGAGCTTCGACCATGCCATCTCCAAATCACAGGCTTCGAGATACTCAACCTCCGAGCCAAACCTCCCAAGGTGCTCAATCATCGCCATATAAGACTCGTAATTGATGTTTTTATCGAACCGTCAAAGAGATAGGCAAAAATTATTTCAAAAAGTCTTTAACGAGGGAAAACCAAAGCCTATAAAAGGTTCCATCGACCTAACGCGTAAGAGCCATTGTCGCCAGCCCACATAAAAGGTCGTTTCGATATGGGGCGTAAGAGCCATTATTGCCAGACCACACAAATCCAAAAACTTGAGGATCGAATGAGCTCGAGTCAAAACCCGACTCGGAGACTGAACCCAAAATAGTTAACTAAATATTTCTAAGAGCAAGGTGTAAGAGACATTGTCGCCAGCCCACATAAAAGGTCGTTTCGACCCAAAATATAAGAGCCATTTCGCCAGCCCACATAAATCCAAAAACATAAGGGTCGAATGAGCTCAAGTCGAAACCCGATTCGAAGACTAAACCCAAAATAGTTAACTAAATGCCTAAGAGCAAGGCGTAAGAGCCATTGTCTTCAGCTCACATAAATCCAAGAACTTGAGGGTCGAATGAGCTCGAGTCGAAACCCGACTCGGGGACTGAACCCAAAATAGTTAACTGAATACGCCTAAGAGCAAGGTGTAAGAGCCATTGTCACCAGCCCACATAAAAGGCTGCTTCGACCCAAGGCGTAAGAGCCATTGTCGCTAGCCCACACAAATCCAAAAACTTGAGGGTTGAATGAACTCGAGTGGAAACACGACTCAAAGAATGAACCTAAAATAGTTAACTAAATATGCTTAAGAGCAAGTCGCAAGATCCATTATCGCCAGCCCACATGTAAAAGGTCGTATCAACCAAGCGTGTAAGAGCCTATGGGACAGCCTAGCAAGCCTCAAGGCCACACATAAAAGGTCGCATCGACCAAGCACATAAACGGGCCATCCTAATAAGCCCCAGGGCCATATCACAAATCTAAGGATTCCTACGAACTCAAAGACCATTTCATCTGGCCAAATTCGATACAGAAAGAGATAAAGAAGAAGTAAAGCTGCAAGGCTTTCTTTTATACACATATACAAAAAAATGCAATCTCCATCTACAAACATGTTTTGAAAATGCTATATACAGATGGAAAAATCTATGCCCCGGGAGCTACGGCCTGTCGGCCTCATCTTTTCTTTCTTTGGTGTTGGACAGAAGTAATCAACATCACGCTCTTCCGCCCTCACTCATGCCAACTCTTCCAAGAGGACAAAACCCTTAGCACAGATCTCCTCGAGAATGTTTCTTCGAGACTTACACGAGCATATTATTTGATCTTCTCTTCGCGGTTGAGGATCCTTCTCACCTCAGCATGAGTATCGGTAGCGTCCTTTAAATTGATCTCCATCTCCTAGTCAGCCTTAGTTTGGCTCATTACGGCTTCAGCCTGAGCATCAACGATCTCAACCCTGACCTTTAAACGCTCGGATTCGAGCTTCGTAATAACGTCTATTTGAACTGAAGCATTATCACGAGCTAAGAGGAGTTGAGCCTCAAAGGCGGAAACTTTAGCTAAAGCACCCTTCCCCTCTAAAGCCTGAACCCCTCCTGAGCTCTTAGCTCATCATGCTCACGCTTGGCTCGGCTAGCTTCATCCCAAAGGCACTCGAGGGCCTCCATCTTTTTTTGCAACTGAGATAAACGAAGTGTTAGCGTCAGAAGCTAGAAGGTGGAACGCACACTCACCTAGGACAAAAAACTACCTGCTCCTTCAAGTAGCTCTCATAATTCAAGCTCCGGCTCACCTCATACTGCAAGTGTGCCAGCTCGACTTCTTTTTCATCGCAAAGGAGCCTAAGGGATCTCTCCTCATCTAGAGCTTTTTGGAGCCTGGCTTCATGACAAAGAAGCTGATACTTAAGCTTGTCGAAGGCCTGCAGAAGAAAACCCTATAAGGAATGGAAGACGCAAAACTCAAAAAGCCTATGACGAAACTCACCACGAAATAAAGCCGTTGGGATTCCTCGAAAGCCAAGCGCACATCTGTTTACCTAGCTCCCTCTGCTTAGAAAGATTTGACTTCGATCAAGGAACGGTCACTCAGAGTATGCGACCCCAAGTTTCTACTATCTCTTGATATACTGTCAACTAAAAAAGAAGGCAACAGCAACGGAGAAACTACCTTTCCAAAACTAGGAGCCACGGGTGTAGCAGGCTCAGACAATGCATCCGCCCTGGTCTCGTTTTGCCTTACTTTGAGCGTCATCATCCTATAAAGGTATCTCTCTCTTATTGTTGTTATTCTTTAGCACATAAACTAAAGACCCTTCCCCCTCTCCAAAGGAGCGTGGCCTCGCCTCGGATGGCTCTCTGATGCCTATAACAGCAATATTAATACGTAGATATGGAAAATGCCTCTCCAATGAAGGTAGGGAAAAGAAAAAATAGCACAATATGCACTATGATATTTTGCTTCCCATTTGCCCCGGGACAAAGCTTGCCACTTACGCTGCAGAAAAAGAAAAGAAGGAACGATTACAAAACTAGCCTTCGCTATAAACAAAACTGAGAAGGCACAGAATGTACCACTTACGTGTATAATTCCATTCCTAAGGGAATGGCATAAGATCTACGGGGATAATGTCGCCGGTCCGTACTCGGACGAATCGACTCATCCACTCTCGATCTCCATCTTCCTTATCGACAAGTTTAGTAGACCCTGATGGTGAAAGGGCCGATATAGCATAATAAGATGACTGAGCGTAACTTCAAGCCTCGACTTTTCCACAAAAAATCTCTTCATTAACACTATTCGGCAAAATGATGGGTGGATTTGCGCCAAAGTAACTAGATACTTTAAACAGAAGCCGAGCACAACCCTATCAAGGGGGCCCAGTGTGAAATGATACATGTACACGTTCAAAAATCCATCAGCACGATCCGTGATGCCCTCATCTTGGGAAAGTATCTGTAACACTACCTTCTCCTCCCATCTGCAGTCTTTTATCACTAACCCAAGATGTTCTTCTCCTATCAAAGAGGTAATCTTCAAGGTATACTCTCGTTGGTCCTGAATACTGGAGGCGGAATTCTCCTCTCACTGCTGGATAGACCCCGATGTAGCAGTCATTGCTATGGAAAAATTAGAGAACTAAAGCACGAATCTGTGCAAGTACGTTACTACTGAATAATGAAATGCTTAACGAAGAAAAAAAAGGGTAACTACTCAGAATGGTGGAATCTCCAAAGCAGAAACAACCATATAAAAACACTGACAGATATCACTTTGGGAAGTTGCACTGGCAAAATCGCCTTTATAGCTTTGCAGCCATATCGTGCATTAGGTGATGCCACATAACATTTTGGGGTCGGAGGTCCCCATTTTGCTACAAGTCCTGAGGTGGTACCCGACCTCGAGGACCTCCATCAAAGGGAAGTTAGGCTCTAAGAAGCCAACGACATCATCAAAAGTCCCGAGGTGGTACCCAACCTCGAGGACCAACATCAAAGGGAAGTTAGGCTCTAAGAATCCAACGAGATCATCGCAGGTCTTGAGGTGGTACCTGACCTCGAGGACCTCTATCAAATAGAAGATAGGCTCTAAGAAGCTAACGATATCATCACAGGCCCCAAGGTGGTACACGACCTCAAGGACCTCCATCAAAAAGAAGTTAGGCACCAAGAAGCTATTGATATCATTACAAAACTCAAGAAGGAAATAAACACTTAAACTCTACTCGTATGGGCTTGGCCTCATGGTACCATCTGAATTCGGGTAAGCCCCTATCTGGGATCTATCTAAAATGCCTTAAGGCTATCTACGCTAAGTTCAAAGCAAGTTTCCAGGTGGCTCAGGTTAGAACGTACCCCCACTCAGGGACTGCTCTCGAAAGCTTAAAGGCAGTCCCTATCCTCGGGCCTAGGAGCAAATTTTGGGTCTAAATGATAAATCACGGTCTCAAGGCTCGAAACATTACTTTCCTTCAACTCGAAGTAAGGGTCCTGACAACCTGGGTTTATCGGCCCAATCCAGGCTCGATCTACGAAATAACAAAGGGTTCCATAGGAAGTAATATTAATCAAACAAATTCCAGGATAAATACTCATACATGTGCTCAATATTGGCAGCAACCGATAAAATCATGCCTTCAAAGTCTCCAAAAATGCAAATAAGAGGAAATATAGCAAACATCAAAGACAAAATTGGGGAGACGTCTTTGTATTCATAAATACTTGATTACAAAAGCCTACGATGGGTCCTAAAATATTATTATAAAAGCCTATGAGGGGTCCTTACACATAAACAAAGAAGTGAAAAGGTACACATATAGTAAAAGCCTAGAGCCTAGCCTATTCTTGAAGGGTTCATCCTCAGCAGCAGCATCTTCGAGCACCATCTCCTTGGGCATGCATCCTCGGTGGATATATCTTCAAAATGCCATCTTCTCTAGCATTTTATCTCGGTCCTCCAGAACGGCATCTCCAAGGGGGAAGATAAAGAAGAGGACAGTGGTGGAGGAGAGCAAAATGACGCAGAAGAAGTAGAAAGGAATAAAGAAGTGGCTGGGTGAAAATTCTGGCTAGTATGGACCTCACCAGTGCTACTATTATGAAGCCACTTCTTGATATGTTACACCGTTGCGGGATGAAACGGTTAGTAGATATTACAACCTCACTCCATGGAAAGGAAAAGGATTGAGGTGACTTACCGGGTAGTCGAGGGAGGTGAGCAGCGGTGTAAAGTCCGAACACCCCCTTGAGCAGCGGTTTAGAGTCCAAATATTTCCCCAAACCAGGAGAAATCAGCCCCCTACTTCATCGTCCTGAGCCAACGACAACAACAACAACAATAATAATAATAATAAAACGGTGGAATCTCGCTCGACAAAATAAAGTCCAGGAGACAGGTCGTGGCATGGCTGATAGAAACGCTGTCGTATAATCTTGAGGCTATGGGCCTCAGACACGGTGGATGACAATGGATAAGGATGGTGAGAAGAGAAGATGGTGAGAAGAGAAGGATGGACAGATATGGAAAGACACTTGGATGAAAGGTTGATCCCAGGAGGCTCCAATTTATAGGAAGAGTGGCAGTATAACCGGCGGGGCCATTATTGTCTTTGAAAGACGTAACGGTAGGCACATTTAATGCGTCCTAGGGAGCTAAACTGGTAGCGACTGTCACACCTCCTTTTTCTACTACACCCCGTAAGAGGGTATAATAAAAGGGAGTTTTTCCAATTAAAGGACAATCGAAAAGGGATTCGTTTATTAAGAGATTCAGAGTCGCCACTTGGGAGATTCAGAGACATGCTTTGATGGCAACGAATGTAATTCAGCCAGTTTTCATTAAAATTTATCACTACTGGGTGATGATAAAGATGCTCTATGAACCACATTTGCAGCAAAATGTTGCATCCCTCGAAGTAATCTCCACCTTCCTGGCATTGGGTCAATGCTAGAAAAATGTCTCCCAAAATCATAGGAAGAATGGTATGTTCTTCGCTACCTTCTAAGTACAATACTACTGTCGATAATCGAGTTCTGATGTGCCCATCACGCTCTGGAAAGACCATGGTCCCTAGAAACGAAATCATGAATTCAAAGATTCTCAACTCCCTCTAAGCGTCGTAACTTAGCTGGTTGACGAATTCTGTGATTGATAATTTCTCAAATCCTTTCTCGTCCCCAAACCTGTCATAGAGGTAATCCAATGAAACACAGCCTTCGTTTAAGCAACCCAGTGGGATTCGACAAAGGCATAATTTCTTCAAAAAGTTGTTCACACCCACTTTCCTTGGAGCGACAAGCTTTTTCCTATGAAGGTCTCTCCCGAATCCCATCAACCCACCTAATTCTTCCAATGTGGGTGTCATTTCACAATTTTTGAACCTGAAGACATTGTTTGTTGGGTCCCAAAAATCCACCAAAGCCCCAATCAGATCTCTGTTAGACTCAATTCACATGATGCCTGTGAGGAACTTGAGGTGTTTAAAAACTTGATTTCGTTCCCAGGTAGCAAAACTAGCCGACCAATTACAGAGACTGCTCGGGGTCTTATCTCGGATCATGAACACAGGAGGCATTTTGTCCCTTGCCCTTTTTTGGCCACTTCTTTCTGGAGAACTCATGATGATCGTAAAAATTAAAAATAAAAAATTAAAACTCTCCTAAACCATATACAGACTATGACCATTTTTTCTTTCTTTTTATATGTCATTGTTTCTTGCCATTTTAAAAAAATATCCGGTGTCATCAACACGGTCTTTCAGCACTTGAAGAAGATTTAAAGGTTGTGTTTTGCTAACCGAAGAAAGTTTTTTTTTTAAATGACTATAGGTAGCTGTTCATGCAAAATAGTCCTCCAGCGCCCTTTTGTAGGCGTTTGGCTATTCTACCCAAGAATGGCATTACCTTTAATCATGACAAAACAATGACATTTATGTACCCCTAAATTTAATATTTTCAAAATAGTCGAGCTCGATATGGGTTGCCTACGTATCCTACATCCGGTGAGAATCAAAATTACGTAGTTCTGCCGGACTTGGCGGAAATAAAATAAACTAGTTTTGAAAAAAGGAAAAAAATTCTTTGCTATTATTTTAAATCCTGATTTTTCCTTAAAAAAATTATTCGCCCCCTTTTTTGGTTCAAAAACATTTTTTTTCTTTTTACAATTTTTTTTAATTCTCCTCTCATTATTTAAAAGCCGGTCAACATGCAACCCCGAAATAGATAAATGCACAAGTAGCAAGTATGATGCATCAGGATGGTCTTTCATCTCGGGTACACCTGTCTTAGACAGACCCAACCCCTGTGTTGAGTCTCCAAGGTCAAATGCACATGATGCAAATAAAGCGAACCTACTAGGGATATCCGGCATGAGGTTTGTTCATCTAGGTTCAAATATTATTTGAGAGGGTATTTAGACTGGCTTACTCGAGCGGACAACTTTCGCCGAAAAGGGTCAGAGTACCGGTAGCATTGCTTTCCAGCTTAACTGGTGGTGCTCCCCGCCTAAAAAATGTGTGACTAAAATCCTTCACCGGGTTCCAAGCACCTCGGCTATCTCAAAGAAAGTGGGCTATGTCAAGCAAATGCCCAATTTTAATTTCAAGAAGACTCAGAGGGGGTGCGTGAGAAGGCAGTTTATATGCACGGTTCAAAAATTATCAAAGCGCTAAAAAATTAATATTAATCACATTTAAGCCAAAACATTAAATAATAAATAAGCCAAATAAAACAAATATTCCAAGCTCGACTTTCTAACCCTGAATCAGTGGTTCTGGGTTTTGTCCCCAGCAGAGTAGCCAGAGCTGTCACACCTCCTTTTAAAGGGAGTTTTTCCAGTTAAAGGACAATCGAAACGGGATTCGTTTATTAAGAGATTCAGAGTCGCCACTTGGGAGATTTATGGTATCCCAAGTCACCGGTTTGAATCCCGAATCGAGGAAAAAATTAACTCTGTATTACAGTCCGCGAACCAGAAATCCGGATAAGGAATTCTATTAACCCGGGAGAAGGTGTTAGGCATTCTCGAGTT
>MU667919.1:111094-122362 GCA_026770625.1 Nicotiana glauca
ATTATATTCGGCTTATTTATCTGATTTTAATATCTATTGAACCTATGTGCAAATTTTAACTTTTTACCGCTTTTATTATTATTATTTTAAAAGAAATCGGCTATGAACAAGCCTAGACACAAGGAAGCAGTAAGCAATTTTGGAGCCCAATTCATGATAATTCAAGACTAAACCATGGCCCATCCTTAGTCAAATTCAAATTATTCTAATTGCCTTTATCCAACCCCCACAGCTTATTAACGCCACAATCAGCTTAAATCCTAAAACCTTTTAATTTATAACAAACAACCATGTATCACACCTCCTTTTTTACGAATAGTAATACACCCCGTGAAGGGTGTAAAGGAGTTTTTCCAGTTAAAGGACAGTCGGAACGGGATTTATTATTATTCATTCAGAGTCGCCACTTGGGAGATTAATGGTGTTCCAAGTCACCGATTGAATTCCGAACCGGGGAAAATATGACTCTGTTAAAAGTCCGCGAACCAGAAATCCGGATAAGGAATTCTGTTAACCCGGGAGAAGGTGTTAGGCATTCCCGGATTTCGTGGTTCTAGCACGGTCGCTCAACCGTCGTATTTGATTTTATCTGATTTCCATACATGTTCTTATTTTATGTGCCTTTTATTAATAACCCGCTTTTATTATATTTATTATTTATTTTTACAAGAATTACAACGTTGTGAAGACACACCTTGAACCATGCCATACCAGTACGCCCGTCGCTTTTGACACATTTCGACTTCGTTGAGATTTGAATTTGGATCACATAAATGTGCACCCATTTTTATTTTTTTTTTGTGAAGGTAATATTATTAACATACGTGCCTAAAGCGACTATGCATTTATTAACTTTGGGGAAGACCTTGAAATTCGCTAAACGGTCCTCCCAATTTCTAATATTTTATTTAAGCAATTATTGAGGGCCCCGCAATTATCTATTTGATTTATTGGGTGAGGCTCATCTCCATTTTATTTAAGGTCAATCCCAAAGTATACTATATTTTCTATTGGTTTTTTTTTCTCTAAAATGAAGGAAAAATCCTAGTTAATTATTATTTAGGAGCTATTTCAATTTGGTTATTGAACTCTCACATCTTTTTGGGCCTTGAATATGGCCCAAGGAAGGAACAAAACATAGGTATGCATCAAAGAGATCTGAACTGGCCAAGCTTGCATGAGCAGGCAATGTCAAAACTAGGCCTATTGAGGCCATAATGGCTTGAAACGGGCCGTTTATTCCTGAACATTAAGCTGAGCCCAAACGCTGACCCAAAAAATAACCAAACGTCTATGAAATTGGACTATAAGCAGCTCAATCACATAAGGCTCAACGGCGGCCAAAATTTATTATACTTAATTCCAGTTACTTCACTTGTACCAAAATTTAAAAACAAAGTAAATATTAATTCATACAAAATCAGCTAGAGGTTCAATCCATATTTACTGATATCTTTTAAACTAACATTTGCAATTAACCATTGAAAACTAACAATGATCACTTTCAATTTTCATTTTAAATTTGAATGTATTAAAAACGACTTTATTAGCTAAACAAATTCCACTGATTTTATCACAGAAGATGAATATGTAATCTGTGAGAGTTCCTATTATAACAAACTTTAGTATCGAATCACTAATCCTTTTGGAACCACTAGACGAATCAAAATTAGTTAACTATTCCAATAAATTGAATCTAATACTAACAGTTACCACAATTATACTCAGATTCTAATATGGCTACAACATCATTGAAGGAATATCACAGGCTAAACAATTACAAGCAGTCTACAGTCCAGTCAATTTAATTACAAAGTTAACAAATCACAAATCACATGAATTCAGCTATATTACACGAAGGAAAACATTAAATTTCATTCTTTAACTTCTGAAAACTACATCACCAATGCTTTAGACATGTACCTGGAATTGGAAGAGAAGATGGATTAGATCTCTAATTCACAATCACCAACAGAAACAGTAATCAACGCAGCAAACTCAATCACAACCTCAACACCACCAGATTTTAACCAAAAGTAGAGGATATAAACTAGGAGCATACAATTAACCAATTTCAAAACAAAATTCCAGCCTTTCAATCACCAGAATCAGAAACGATCAACAAAAACAACCTTAGATTTGAATTTAGATCAATGAAACAGTAAATTTTGGATATTTTTTGTTAAGTCTAATGTTTTTGATTTTTAGAAGTGGTTAATTGTGAAAGTGTGGAGCTAAAAATGGCAGAATTACTTTAAGGAGATTTTCAGATTGCCAAAACTTATAAAATGAGGCATATAGATGCTTATTTATAGGTTTGAAAATGGAGGGAATTTTATATTTTCAGAATTTGTGTTTTGGTCCCTTTTTATTTCAATTACACCCTTATTCTCTTATTAGTTATTCAACTAGTTACCCTTTATTTGTTAAAATATCGTTAATCACCACATCTAGAACATTCTACCCTTATGTAATTCCCTATTTGCCCCTACTTTACTTAGAAAATTACTCTATTGATATTTCCCTCTATCCAAAATGCCCCCACTTCTTAAGGTTTATTACCCTTATCCCATTTCATGTTCCCAAATTACCCCTAAATCCAAATCAGATTTACCAAGTGACCTAATGCTCTTTTACCCTTTTACCCTTTGAACTTAATTATATTGACCAATTAACCCCTTACTCTTTTCCTCCATGAACTATGAATTAAATTCAGAAACAAGGTTTATCTGACTACTAATTAATCAAATCAAAACTAACCATATACAATTTAACTAACAGCTATAACCAATATCGACTAATTATTGTCCATTTAATCCAAGAATTATTCAAACTAACATTTATCAGAATCAAAAAATTTAAAATCTAACAGTTAACAAAATCGAGTAATTTCAGAAACCAACAAAGTTATACTAAAAATCTAGTTATACTAATTTCTATATCAAATCAAAGTCTGTTTATTAAACCCTACAATTAATATCTAATTAACCCTTTTAGAAATTAAAAGCTAATATTTTCTTTTTACTCGAATCAGTAATCTTTATCAAAAACAGAAACAAATGGAAAACACATATTTAATTACATGCACACAAAGAAATAAAATCAAAGAAACAGAAAAGAAAGAAAAACTTAGCTTTTCTTTTTTTTGTTATTCGGACAATCTCTTTTCTTTTTCTCTTTCTTTTTAGTTATCATATTCTCCAGCATCCAGGAGGTCTTGTGGCAATTTTCTTGAATTTTGGTCGCCGGCAGACCTTTATTTTGATGTTTGAGCTATTCCAATAACTTTTAGGGCTCAAGACGTTTGGAAATAGGTTGAGGGTGGTCAGGAGGGGTTATGGTTCGAATTTGGACTTATTTGGGTGAACTAGTGTTTTTCGGAGTTAGGGTTCCGGCGATACTCTTTGGGATATTCGAGGAGAACCAAAGTGATTCGAGGGAAAAGGAATACAGGGGCAGGATCAGGGGTGAAAGGCGGTTCTGGGGTGTTATTGGTGGACTTGTTGGCTATGGTGTTGTTTCCCACCGGTAGGGTTCCGGTGGGGATCGGAGAGGAGATGGGGGCAGCTAGGGTTTGGGGATGAAGAAGAAAGAATTAAAATGATTTAGTGGTTATTTGATTTTGATATATTAAAAGAGATTCATTGAACGGGAGTCGTTGGATGAGTGATAACGAACGGACGAGATCTCTTGATCACTGAACGACGTCGTTTCCTTTTAATGAAGCCAACCACTACGGCCGTTGGAATAAATGATCTCAACAGTTCAGATCTTTTGAGCATGAAACACCGTCGTTTCTTTTAAATGGGATCAAACTTTGTCCGTTGGATTAAATTGATCAAAGGCTCAGATTTAACTCCCAAAACAGGGTCGTTTGGATTTAAGGCTGGGGCTGACCGGGTGGAATTTTGGGCCTGGGGGGTATTTTATTATTTGGGCTAATATACTTGGCCCAAATTTTCAATCAATCCATTATTTCTTTGTATTTTTGTGTTGTATTTTTACTTGTATTTTGTATTTTATTTTTCTTTTATATGTTTTCAAAATGAATTAATACTAAAATTAAAAATTCTAATGCACGTGCATATTTATTTTTTGTATTTTTTAATATGAATTATTAGACAACTAATTAACACAAAAATGCAACAAATTTCAACAAAATTATAAAAATAATAAAAAATTATTTTGTTTAGATTTGAGGAATAATTTGCTTAGGGCAAAAATCACGTGCTCACAGCTGCCCCTCTTTTTTCGGAAACACGAAGAGTTTTCATGCAAAGACAAATGAGCGGTAATGAGGGATTTTTGCCCATTCACATATTCCGTGTGAAGCATTTTTTGAAAAGTTTGACCGCCCCCTGCTTCAGAGGTTGCCTACATATCCCGGGCTAAACAGGAATCAGGTCAGTGTAGTTCAGGATTTTCTGATAGTTGGGACTACCAGGAAGCTGTGATTTCACTGATGTTGCTGCTGTTACTGCTTGCTGACCCCCTTATTACACCATGTAAAGATAAAAAGAAGCTAGCCTATGCTATGCTTTATGATTTACAAAAATCCTATCTATGCCTGGTATCTTGTGTTNCAGAAGATGAATATGTAATCTGTGAGAGTTCCTATTATAACAAACTTTAGTATCGAATCACTAATCCTTTTGGAACCACTAGACGAATCAAAATTAGTTAACTATTCCAATAAATTGAATCTAATACTAACAGTTACCACAATTATACTCAGATTCTAATATGGCTACAACATCATTGAAGGAATATCACAGGCTAAACAATTACAAGCAGTCTACAGTCCAGTCAATTTAATTACAAAGTTAACAAATCACAAATCACATGAATTCAGCTATATTACACGAAGGAAAACATTAAATTTCATTCTTTAACTTCTGAAAACTACATCACCAATGCTTTAGACATGTACCTGGAATTGGAAGAGAAGATGGATTAGATCTCTAATTCACAATCACCAACAGAAACAGTAATCAACGCAGCAAACTCAATCACAACCTCAACACCACCAGATTTTAACCAAAAGTAGAGGATATAAACTAGGAGCATACAATTAACCAATTTCAAAACAAAATTCCAGCCTTTCAATCACCAGAATCAGAAACGATCAACAAAAACAACCTTAGATTTGAATTTAGATCAATGAAACAGTAAATTTTGGATATTTTTTGTTAAGTCTAATGTTTTTGATTTTTAGAAGTGGTTAATTGTGAAAGTGTGGAGCTAAAAATGGCAGAATTACTTTAAGGAGATTTTCAGATTGCCAAAACTTATAAAATGAGGCATATAGATGCTTATTTATAGGTTTGAAAATGGAGGGAATTTTATATTTTCAGAATTTGTGTTTTGGTCCCTTTTTATTTCAATTACACCCTTATTCTCTTATTAGTTATTCAACTAGTTACCCTTTATTTGTTAAAATATCGTTAATCACCACATCTAGAACATTCTACCCTTATGTAATTCCCTATTTGCCCCTACTTTACTTAGAAAATTACTCTATTGATATTTCCCTCTATCCAAAATGCCCCCACTTCTTAAGGTTTATTACCCTTNATCCTATCTATGCCTGGTATCTTGTGTTCTTGTATTGCCTTGATCTTGCATCTTGTATGGAATTCTGGCTGTTGCCTTGACTATATTTTGAAATATATGTGTCCATTCTTCAGGTGAACTCCTGCTTGCGATTGCTTGAAAAGGTATTTCCTTGTTCTTCAGGCGGGTTCCTACTTGAGATTGCTTTAAAATGTATTCCCTTGTTCTCCAGGTGGGCTCCTGCTTATGATTACTTTGAGAAAGTATTCCCTTGTTCTCCAGGTGGGCTCCTGCTACAACAAAATAGAAAACCAAAGAAAATTTCCTGCCCCAGTATGGTGACTGGGCATATCATGTTATTAGATATTAAAATTTAAGGCTAGAATTTGGATTGTACTTCCCTTGTTTTCTAGGTGGGTGCCTGCTTACTACATTTGAAAAGATATTCCCTTTGTTCTTCAGGTGGGCCCCTGCTTGAAATTGCTTGAAAATGTATTCCCTTTGTTTTTCAGGTGGGTTCCTGCTTTTGAAAAGTATTCCCTTTGTTTTTCAGGTGGGCTCCTGCTTGCTGACTTTGAAAAGTATTCCCTTTGTTTTTCAGGTGGGCTCCTGCTTGCTAATTTTGAAAAGATATTCCCTTTTTCTTCAGGTGGGTTCCGGCTTACAACAACCATACAAAACGAGGAAAATTTTTTGCCCCAGTTTGATAACTGGGTGCATTGTGTTACTGAATGTTAACTTGAAAGATAAGATTTGCATTCTACTTCCCTTGTTCTTCAGGTGGGTGCCTGACTGCTGCGCTTGGAATGTATTCCCCTGTTCTTTAGGTGGGCGCCTGCTTGCTAACTTTGGAAAGTGTTCCCTTGTTATCCAGGTGGGCTCCTGGTTGCTGTCTTTGAAAGTATTCCCTTGTTCTTCAGGTGGGCTCCTGCTTGCTAACTTTTGAACGGTGTTCCCTTGTTATCCAGGTGGGTTCCTGCTTACAAAGAAAAATTCTTTCTGCCCCTGTTTTAATCAAATAACGATTTGTTAGTATAAAAATGGTGGATAGTTGCTGGCATTCTTGTTGTCCATGCTTCCACTTCCGAACTTGCTTTGACTTGCTTCTTTGAACTTGTTTTGATTTGCCATGATTTCCCGGCTAACTTTCAAATCTACTGATTCTGATGACCCAGATGTTTTCCTCATGCCATTGTCTTGGTGTTTCTGTTCCCCTTTCTGTGAAACCTTGCTTTTCTTCCAATCATCTGATTACCCTTTTGATGGGATTTACATTGATCCTTTATGTTTCACTGTCCTTTAATATGTCCTGATCTCATTGTGCCATACAACTGGGAAGCTGGTAGTTAACTTCGACTGAAAATGTCTTATAGACAGATTTCAAGAAAAATGAAATGTAATGACCTCAAAGTTTTGAGGATAGAAAGACTCTGGAAAAAAAAAAGGAGATAGGACTTATCTGAGTGGAAAGGCTGATTACATTGATCATGCCATGCATTTTAGATTAACCAGCCTAGTCTGTACAACCAATCAACTGTCAATTGCCACATTTACATAACCTGATCTTCCCCGAAAACCCAAACCTCACTTGTTTTGCCATGTTTCGAACATCTTTCAACCACAGACTTCTTTCATTTGCCCATCTGAAAACTCATTTTTGCCTTATGGCGCCCGTGAGGGTTTTCACCAATAAGACTCTCTCATTTTTAATATCTCTCAACTCACGTCGCCTTATGGTGCCCGTGAGGGTTTTCACCAATAAGACTCTCTCATTTTTAATTTTCTCATCTTCTGGTACCCGAGTGTTGTCCATAACATAAATCACCGCACCTGCTCGTATTGACATTTCTTAAAATTGATCAGAAGGTCTTTCTTTGGACCGTAATGTGGCTTTTGGATGGGTTTAGAAAGAAAGTTATAAAGGCTCAAAATATTTTAACGTGGGTTCAAAATTACAACTTTCGGAATCATATCTTCCATGACAAACATAACTTCTGCCCCAGTTTCATTCTTGGGCATTCTTGGATTTTTCTTCAGTTGTGACTGAACCTCAGTGAGTCTGCCTACGTACCTTTTCGGGATCAAGTCAAACGTAGTTCAGATAATAAAATCACTTCATTGTTGCGATGTTTCCTTCCTTCCATTCTTCCTTTCTTTTTCCTTTTCTTTTCCTTTCTTTCCTTTTTCTTTTCTTTTCTTCTTTTCTTTTTCTTCTTTTCTTTCTTCTCTTTCTTTTTCTTTTTCTTTTCTTTTCTTTCTTTTCTTTTCTTCTTCGTTTTTTTTCTTTTCTTCTCTTTCTTTTCTTTTCTTTCTTTTCTTTTCTTCTTCTTTTTTTTTCTTTTCTTCTCTTTCTTTTCTTTTCTTTTCTTTTGCATTGTTTTTCTCTTGTTTCTTCGCTTACTTCCCCATTCAATCCTTGGGTTTTGTTGTTGATTCTGAAAGAGGGATATGAAAAAAAGTATAATAAGATTCAAAGGGATAGCAATGGATAGAGTGTTTGGATAGCAACAAAATGCCTTCATCATTTCAATCTCAAAACATGTCAAATATAATCAGATACATAAAGATAAAGAAATCATACATAATATCTCTTGACTGCATCCGTATTGATAGCCATTTCTACATATTTTCCTTCCACATCTGTTAGATACAATGCACCGTTGGACAACACTCGTGTTACAATCCCTGCCAGCTGGGAGCGAACTTTCCTTTTGCTTCAGCCCAATGAGGTAGGATGCGCCTCAATACCAATTGTCCGACTTCAAATTTCCATGGACGCACTTTCTTGTTAGAAGTTCTGTCCATTCTCTGTTGGTATAATTTCACATGCATACTGCTGCCAATCCCTTTTCATCAATTAAGTTTAACTGTTCCAAACGGGCTTCGACCCACTCATCATCATCAATTTCCACCTTCGCAATAATTCGAAGGGAAGGTATTTCAACTTCTGCAGGTACCACCGCCTCCGTGCCATACACCAATGAATAAGGAGTTGCTCCTACCGAAGTGCGAATAGTAGTGCGATATCCCAGTAAAGCAAAGGGTAATTTCTCATGCCACTGCCTTGATCCTTCCACCATTTTCCGAAGTATTTTCTTAATATTCTTATTGGCTGCTTCAACTGCTCCATTCGCCTTAGGACGATATGGTGTGGAATTGCGGTGTATGATTTTAAACTTTTGACATGTCTCTGCCATCAAATGACTATTGAGATTGGCACCATTATCTGTGATAATCACCTTCGGAATTCCGAACCGGCAAATGATGTTTGCATGCACAAAATCAACCACTGCTTTCTTGGTCACTGATTTGAAAGTTTTTGCCTCAACCCATTTAGTAAAATAATCAATAGCAACCAGAATAAACCTGTGCCCATTAGATGCTGCTGGCTCGATTGGCCCAATGACATCCATACCCCAAGCAACGAAGGGCCATGGTGCCGACATTGTATGCAACTCAGATGGTGGAGAATGGATCAAATCTCCATGTACCTGGCATTGATAACACGTGCGCACAAAGCTGATACAGTCCCGTTCCATAGTAAGCCAGTAATATCCTGCTCGGAGAATTTTCTTTGCTAACACATACCCACTCATATGCGGTCCACAGACTCCAGCATGTACCTCGGTCATAATTGTTGTAGCCTGTTTTGCATCCATACACCTCAACAAGCCAAGATCTAGAGTTCTTTTGTACAAAACCCCTCCGCTAAAGAAAAATCTGCTTGCCAATCGTCTGATAGCTCTCTTTTGATCCCACGTGGCCTGTGCCGGATATACTCCCATTCTGAGGCATTCTTTAATATCATGAAACCATGACTCACCATCAAGTTCTTCTTCCACTGTATTGCAATAAGCATGTTGATCTAGAACCTGAATTTGTAATGGGTCCACATAAGCCTTATCCGGATGATGCAACATTGATGCCAAAGTGTCCAAAGCATCAGCAAATTCGTTGTGAATTCTCGGGATGTGCTTGAACTCTATTGATTGAAACCGCTGGCATAATTCATGCAGACATTGCTGGTACGGTATGAGTTTCAAATCCCGTGTTTCCCATTCTCCTTGAATTTGATGTACCAAAAGATCCAAGTCTCCCATGACCAAGATCTCTTGGACACCCATATCTATAGCCATCCTCAAACCCAAAATACATGCTCGTATTCAGCCATATTGTTGATGCAGAAGAAACGAAGCTGAGCTATAATAGGGTAATGTTTCCCTGTCTCTGAAATAAGTACTGCTCCTATCCCGACACCTTTGTTGTTAGCAGCCCCATCAAATAATAGCTTCCAGTCAGGTTTTTCATCTTGTTCCGGTTCATCAATGTACATTGCCTCCTCATCAGGAAAATAAGTTTTCAATGGTTCATATTCATTATCAACTGGATTCTCCTCTAGGTGATCAGCTACTGCTTGTGCTTTCATCGCAGTGCGGGTTACATAAACAATATCAATTCTATTAGCAGGATTTGCCATTTAGCAAGCCTCTTTGTGGGCATGGGCTTCTGAAAGATATATTTCAACGGATCCAGCCGGGAGATAAGATAAGTGGTGTATGCTGACAAATAATGTTTCAATTTTTGTGCCACACAGGTCAAAGCACAACACGTCCTCTCCAATTGAGTGTATTTTTCCTTGTAAGATGTGAATTTCTTGCTGAGGTAATAAATTGCCTATTCTTTCTTCCCTGTAATATCATGCTGCCCCAGTACACAGCCAAAGAAATTATCCAACACTGTCAGATAAAGAATCAGAGGTCTTCCTGGCTCGGGCGGAACCAATACAGGTGGATTGGCCAAATATTCCTTGATTTTGTCAAACGCTGCCTGACATTCATCTGTCCATTTGACTGTAGCATCTTTCTTCAACAACTTAAAGATAGGCTCGCAAGTTGATGTAAGCTGAGCAATGAACCTGCTGATATAATTCATCCTGCCGAGCAAACTCATAACTTCTTTCTTGCTCTTTGGCGGAGGCAATTCCTGGATGGCTTTGATTTTGGACAGGTCCATTTCAATACCACGTCAGCTCACCACAAACCCCAATAATTTCCCTGACGGAACTCCAAATACACATTTTGTCGGATTGAGTTTGAGATTGTACCTGCGAAGCCTCTGGAAAAACTTTCTCAGGTCTTTAACAAGATCACACTGCTTTCTGGACTTGATAATTACATCATCCACATAGACTTCAATCTCCCGATGTATCATATCATGGAACATGGTGTTCATTGCCCCCATATATGTTTCCCCTGCATTCTTCAACCCAAACGGAATCACCCTATAACAGTATGTTCCCCAAGGTGTGATGAATGCCGTCTTTTCAGCATCTTCCTCATCCATCAAAATCTGGTGATAGCCCACATAGCAATCCACGAATCAGTATGTGGATGTTCGGTAGTGGAAAATTGTCTTTTGGACTCGCCTTGTTAAGATCCCGATAATCAACACACACTCTGGTTTTTCCATCTTTCTTTGGCACAGGCACGACATTGGCTAACCAGGTGGGATATTTGGTAACCCGTGTAACCTTCGCCTCAAACTGCTTATTGACTTCTTCTTTTATTTTCATACTGATGTCTGTCTTAAATTTTCTCATCTTCTGCTTGAAAGGCGGGCATTCTGAATAAGTAGGCAACTTGTGGACCACCAGATCAGTACTCAGACCCGGCATATCATCGTATGACCATGCAAAGATATCTTTGTATTCAAATA
>MU667919.1:130564-144793 GCA_026770625.1 Nicotiana glauca
TACCACAATTATACTTAGATTCTAATATGGCTACAGCATCATTGAAGGAATATCACAGGCTAAACAATTACAAGCAGTCTACAGTCCAGTCAATTTAATTACAAAGTTAAGAATCACAAATCACATGAATTCAGCTATATTACACGAAGGAAAACATTAAATTTCATTCTTCAACTTCTGAAAACTACATCACCAATGCTTTAGACATGTACCTGGAATTGGAAGAGAAGATGGATTAGATCTCTAATTCACAATCAGCAACAGAAACAGTAATCAACACAGCAAACTCAATCACATCCTCAACACCACCAAATTTTAACCAAAAGTAGAGGATATAAACTAGGAGCATACAATTAACCAATTTCAAAACAAAATTCCAGCCTTTCAATCACCAGAATCAGAAACGATCAACAAAAATAGCCTTAGAGTTGAATTTAGATCAATGAAACAGTAAATTTTGGATATTTTCTGTTAAGTGTAATGTTTTTGATTTTTGGAAGTGGTTAATTGTGAAAGTGTGGAGCTAAAAATGGCAGAATTACTTTAAGGAGATTTTCAGATTGCCAAAACTTATAAAATGAGGCATATAGATGCCTATTTATAGATTTGAAAATGGAGGGAATTTTATATTTTCAAAATTTATGTTTTGGTCCCTTTTTATTTCACTTACACCCTTATACTCTTATTAGTTATTCAACTAGCTACCCTTTATTTGTTAAAATATCGTTAATCACCACATCTAGAACATTCTACCCTTATGTAATCCCCTATTTGCCCCTACTTTACTTAAAAAATTACTCTATTGACATTTTCCTCTACCCAGAATGCCCCCACTTCCTAAGGTTTATTACCCTTATCCAATTTCATGTTCCCAAACTACCCCAGAATCCAAATCAGATTTATCAAGTGACCTAATGCCCTTTTACCCTTTGAACTTAATTATATTGACCAATTAACCCCTTACTCTTTTCCTCCATGAACTATGAATTAAATTCAGAAACAGGGTTTATCTGACTACTAATTAATCAAATCAAAACTAATCATATACAACTTAACTAACAGCTATAACCAATATCGACTAATTATTGTCCGTTTAATCCAAGAATTATTTAAACTAACATTTATCAGAATCAAAAAATTTAAAATCTAACAGTTAACAAAATCAAGTAATTTCAGAAACCAACAAAGTTATACTAAAAATCTAGTTATACTAATTTCTATATCAAATCAAAATCTGTTTATTAAACCCTACAATTAATATCTAATTAACCCTTTTAGAAATTAAAAGCTAATATTTCTTTTTACTAGAATAAGTAATCTTTATAAAAAACAGAAACAAATGGAAAACACATATTTAATTACATGCACACAAAGAAATAAAATCAAAGAAACAGAAAAGAAAGAAAACTTAGCTTTTCTTTTTTTTGTTATTCGGACAATCTCTTTTCTTTTTCTCTTTCTTTTTAGTTATCACATTTTCCAGCATCCAGGAGGTCTTGTGGCGATTTTCTTGAATTTTGGTCGCCGGCAGACCTTTATTTTGATGTTTGAGCTATTCCAGCAACTTTTAGGGCTCAAGACGTTTGGAAATAGGTTGAGGGTGGTCAGGAGGGGTTATGGTTCGAATTTGGGCTTATTTGGGTGAACTGGTGTTTGCCGGAGTTAGGGTTCCGGCGACACTCTTTGGGATATTCGAGGAGAACCAAAGTGATTCGAGGGAAAAGGAATACAGGGGTGGGATCAGGGGTGAAAGGCAGTTCTGGGGTGTTATTGGTGGACTGGTTGGCTATGGTGTTGTTTCCCGTCGGTAGGGTTCCGGTGGGGATCGGAGAGGAGATGGGGGCGGCTAGGGTTTGGGGATGAAGGAGAAAGAATTAAAATGATTTAGTGGTTATTTGATTTTGATATATTAAAAGAGATTCATTGAACCGGAGCCGTTGGATGAGTGATAACGAACGGACGAGATCTCTTGATCACTGAACGGCATCGTTTCCTTTTAATGAAGCCAACCACTACGACCGTTGGATTAAATGATCTCAATGGTTCAGATCTTTTGAGCATGAAACGCCGTCGTTTCTTTTAAATGGGATCAAACTTTGTCCGTTGGATTAAATTGATCAAAGGCTCAGATTTAACTCCCAAAACGGGGTCGTTTGGATTTAAGGCTGGGGCTGACCGGGTGGAATTTTGGGCTTGGGCGGGTATTTTATTATTTGGGCTAATATACTTTGCCCAAATTTTCAATCAATCCATTATTTCTTTGTATATTTTTTTTGTATTTTCACTTGTATTTTATATTTTCTTTTTCTTTTATACGTTTTCAAAATGAATTAATACTAAAATTAAAAATTCTAATGCATGTGCATATTTTTTTTTGTATTTTTTAATATGAATTATTAGACAACTAATTAACACAAAAATGCAACAAATTTCAACAAAATTGTTAAAATAATAAAAAATTATTTTGTTTGAATTTTAGGAATAATTTGCTTAGGGCAAAAATCACGTGCTCACACCGTGATCCATTATCACTAATCCATTTAGTCATCATTCTTTACCATTTCCGCGATGAAGAAAACGCAGTGGACAAACATAAGACCAAACTAGGAAAATTGATAAAATGGATACAACTTATCTCAACTCCAAATAGCATGGTTATAGCTACAGCGCTCAAATGAAAACGGGTGAAGAAAATATTAATAATATTAACAATACGAAACACATTGAGTCACAAGAACTCAGACTATACATTAAAATCTCAATTACGCTTATATGTCTTTGTACAAATTGCACACCCTTCTTAATAATCTTACACGGCACAGAATTTCGAGAAAAACCAAGTGTAAGCATTACGACCGAACTCGGGGTTTTCAAATCTAATTTTTAAACACATGTTTTTGCTTATAAACTTCAGACATTTTATGCAGGAATACGGGCAACACTAAGTCATGAGATCTCTGAAATCAGCAAACCAAATTCCAAGCTATGTGTAAATGAATTTAAACATATGGAAACTAGACCAGACCTCAAATTTCAACAGTCCTGAATATGATTCGAACCCACGGTCACACTCAAAATCAAGTAACTCGCAATTAAGCTAAAGAAACAAAACCTTTAGCCAATGCATATGCCTGACATACAAATACCCTTGGTCTCCACTTGACATGAGATAAGAAAAACTCCAGCAAATTTGATGAACTACAAATAAATAAATAAATATAACAGAATACTACTTAACTACAAAAAAAACAATGAACTGTGTATCCTTCTTTCAGCACCCCTTTTCAAACCATGAAATAATTCAACACCTACCATATACAGTTTAACTTTTAAATGATCTTGAAATCACTTGCACATACTAGCATATAAAGTTTATACATAGTCCATGAATGACATGAGTTCCCAATGTAACAGTCTACTATACTTTATACTAAACATTTTAGTGTAACTTCATTATGACTACAGGATATAAAGCATCAATTCTCAATATTTAAAAATAAAACTAAGAAAACTTAAGTCAAATGAAAATACAAAGAAAAATGTCAAAGGAAAATTTGAGGACCTTCATTCAGAAGTTATCACACCATTTTACATTGTTCCAAATTTGAAATGTGTACCTGGCAATGAGAGTAAAGAAGGTGAGATTCAACAGTAGCAACAACACAGCAGCAGCAGTAAATGAGACAAGGACCAGCTTAAATTTGATACCACAACACACTTAAACCCTCAGCTTGAAAACCAATCCTCCAAACAGGTTCAAATATGGTTTTTAACCCCAGATTCAACTCAGACTCAATTTTAGAAAACCAAATTAAACCATTCTAATCCAATTGATTCATAGATGACTTTAGCAAAACAGGAAACCTTAAAGATGAAATCAGAAACAATGAAACAGTAGACTTTTGTTCGATTATTTCTATTCAAGGGATCTCTCAAGCTTTCTTTTTCTGATTCTTTTTAGCTCTTGGATCTCTCAGATTTTTTTTTCTTCTCTTAAGGTTTTCAGAATATTTCTTCTTAACTCATTTAGGCTTTTCTATGTTTTTCTCTCTGTATCTCTTTCTGTTTTTCTTTTTGACTCTCAACCCTTACTCTTAGTCCTCCCCCTTTTCACATTCTCACTTGTCTCTTATAAGCTTTCAAATCTCTTTTTCTCCTGATTTTCAGCCTTAGTGGACAATTAACTATCCTATCTTTAACCCTTAAAATCAGAAAGTAGTCTTCCACTATTAGTATCTTTTGACTATTCAATCCCACTTAAAATTGTCTCTTAACTTTTCAAAATCCACTAACACTTGTCCCAATTCAGTCCTTTAGCAGCCTTTAACTATTTCTAATCCCCTGCTAATTATCTAAAGTTAAACTACCCAATTTACCCCCCTGAAATTCCTGTGATTACTACCCATCAGCTATAACCAATCCACCTAATAATTAACTAATTAAACACATTAAACTAACTCCTAATCAACAATATCACACCAAACTGAATTTAAACCAATGTCGGATTCATATCAGCCCCTAAACAGGACAAACTTAGGATTCAATTCATCAGACTCAATCCACAGTTTAAGCTCGAAATTCAAATTAGATCAAATATCATCAGGACAAAGACGAAGGATTCAGGAAATAAACTATTTAAACCTAAACAAGAACAAATGAACAATGTAAATACACTATACGAAAATAAACTAAATTTATATGCAAAAATGGTGAACAACAAAGAGAAGGGAAACAAACATCACACAAACTGAAACACTTTGAAACAATAATACCAGCGAAAACTTATAGGAATAGCCACAGTTTTGTACAAGAACTTACTGACACTGACTTTTAAAATCAAACTAAAGGACAAACACATTCAATCGATTCAACAGCCTATGAGATATACTGACAAAATAGTGATAAAATTTTGACCAGAAAAAGGTCCGGAAGAGGGAGAAGAAATAATTGACAAAACCTAATTAGGCAAACAATAACAACAACAAAATATAAAAGAAAAGAGGAAAAATACCTCAGAATCTTAGACCAAGCTCCCCTTCATTTTAGTCGAAACTTCCACTTATGTTTGAAGCCGAAACGGACCTTAATCAAGTGTTCTCGACTGAGAACACACGACTAGGGTCGGCCACGACCTCAATTTTTCCCTTTTGGATCAATTCCTAGGTTCTGGTTCTCCTAGGGTTTGTTCTTTAGATTTAAAATTCGAGAATCTAGGATAACATTCAAGGGAAACCAGTGATGGTTTAGGGATGAGGGAAGTTGGGTGGACGTCTGGTGTTAATTTGGGCGTCATGGGTGGATTAGGGTTTTTCAAACGAGCTTCGAATGAAGATTCAAAGCGTTCGGCTGTGTTTTCAAGAAAGCTGTTTGGATGGTTGGAATGAGGAGCTTAAGGTGATATTAGGGTGTAAAATGGAGGTATTTGGCCGCCGACGGCCACCGTAGGCGATTTCCAGCGGGCAGTCGACGACGGTGTGAGGCGGAGGGTTATTTGGGATCTCTGAGTGTTAGATACGAAGGGAAAGGGGGGTTGGCTTGGGGGGGCGGGGTAAGTTTTGGGCTTTTATATTAAATCAAAGAATTAACGTAGACCGTTGGATCTCTCTTAATTGAATACGGGGTCGTTTGGTGTAGAAATGGGGCGGACGGGTATGGGAACGGGTCGGGGCGAGACAATGGGTCATGAGGTTTGTTTTTGGCCGTTGGATGAAAGAATTTTAATGGCCCAGATTAACAACTTGAAGCTGTGTCTTTTTGGTCCTGTCTGGAGATGGATTGGGTTGGGAGGTGGTTTTGGGCTGGACCGGTGGGTATAACCGATTTGGGCCTGGGAAGTTGATTAAAAATGGTCTAATACTTCAATTCCTCTCCATCTTTTCCTTCTTTTTATTTCCTTTTCAATTTTCTTCCTAAATTATTTTTTCAAAATTAAAACCAAAGTCCTAAATTAAATTATAATCCCTAATTAAATTTAAAAATAATACTAGTTAATGCCTAATAATAATTAAGAAAACCCAAAATTTGACATTAATTACTAAAAATGCAAAAGTACATTTTTTTGTGAATCTTTCATTTTTTTGTAAAACAAGTAATTTATTACTCAATTAAAAAATTATGAAATTAAATTCTAAATGCAAATGCAACCTATTTTTTTGTATTTTTTATTTATTTAAACACATAAACATGTACGGACGCAGGCAAATAATGACAGAAAATACCACAAAAATTTACAAAAATGCACACAATAAAACAGACAATTTTTGTTTTGATCTCTTTCGGAGTAGTTCGTGTGAGGAAAAAATTACATGCTCACAGCGACGTTATAACTTTGGAAAATGAGAAACTGCAATGCTTTGAATGATTCTGGAGAATTGAAACAACAGGACGTTTCGGTTATCACGGATGTTTGCATCATCGGTATGATGTCATTGTGGGAAGTTTGAAAAGTTGGTTTTCAAGGTCGTTTCTTATCATTCTACTCCAAGAAACACGAGGACTATCTATATACAGTAAAATAGGAGGGTCCAATTCATCGAGGCACCTCAGAAGATCATCTCGAAAGCTCGAGGTTACAAGGCTACGGTCGAGTTTCCTCCCTCGAGGTTCATCGACGCTCGACCTTGGGACAATGTTGACCACAGCTATGGTAAAAGTAGGGAATTCCCAAGGTGTGCAACTAGAACCGACCAATTCTGTCAAACTAGGCCTAGACCTCGAATCAGAGCGTCAATTAGATGTCCCATCTTCATATCTATGTAATTAATGTATTTTGTACTATATTGGGATTCCCCTCATATATAAAGGGGATCCTTATCATTTTGTAAACATTTGTTTCTCCTATTGCTTCATATTAAATACATAAGAACATTCTCTTTGCTCTCTAACACATATCTTAATATTATTGCTTCTATTTGTTATCTTCATTATAGTTCATCATTTATTGCTTATCATTGGCCATAAAGAGCCTTTGTTGATTCTATTATAACTATTAGTTGCTCTTCAACTGCTTTCGATAGCTCATAGCTGAGCACCCAAATCAACCTCGAGGCCCCCGAATCGACAAGCTCCAGAAATTACAGCTATAGACCAAAATTGGTCGGTCAAATCTTTTTCTTTAATAACCGACCGACTTTGGTTTGTATATTCAACTATAAATTTAAGTTATTTTAAATGATGATATAATTATTAAACTTTAAAACTATAGGTCCATATTACCGACCAATGTTGGTCGATAATCAAGAAAGTTCTTTGACTAAGCAAGTCTGACTATTGCGGTCAAATATTTGACCAATATACTAACCAGTTTTGGTCGGTAATGTAATTTTAGAAAAATGTAAAATAATTTTTTGGTAGTTTTGGACGGTATTATTTTCGCTTTTGATGATCGACCAACATTGGTTGGTATGCCTCGGTCGGATTTTCCCGGATTTCTTGTAGAGATTATGGTGACAATTGGAAAGAATGAATATCAACACATGTTTACCATAGCATGGGATATGGTGTACCAAGAGACCAACATTCATGGACATGGTTGATCAACTTGCTTAAACCAGATTTGGACATGGGAGAAGGAATTGGATTAGCACTGATGTTAGACATGCAAAAAGTGATGTATTTCTATTTCAAATTTTTGTTTTACTTCATTTATTCCCGGTTTATTAATGTTTAGATATGTTTTTAATTGTTATTGTAGGGAATTATCCCAATAAATAGAGAGTTACTACCATTTGTTGAACATATAATGTGTGCAAGACATATTTGGTCCAACTAAGCTCAAAACAAGAGAGGTGAAGAAAGAAGAAACCAATTCTGGAGATGTGCCAAATTACATAATTTTAAGCTTATATCTGAAATTCAGTAAATGAGTTATATCTTGCTATTTTGTTCTCCCTATCCAAGTTAATTTCTGCATGAATTACACTAAGTAGGCCAACCTCGGAGGCATTCGCTTAGAAATGGCTGGGGTACATCTGTTACTAGTATGAATATGCTTACCAAGGATTTAGTTGTGTTCTTAAGGTACTTTCCCTATGGGCGTTACTGTTGTGCCGCATGTCCTGAAATTACATATCTTGGGGCATCTTTATTGTTTCCTTCCTAATTTGGATTCTTTCCCTCTTATTTTCATCAAGGGATTAAACTGGCAAACTTGTGTCACGGCCAAAGTTCTTCCTCCATGAATCGTCGAGATGGCACCTAGTATCTACGACTAGGTAAGCCTGACATTTATGGAAAAAGAAAAGAAAATATAAAAGCTAAGAACTAAGAGGTAAATTTTAATAAGAAATTAAAATGTCGCTCGCCATATGCAATAATCACTCTAGAAGTGTACATAAACTCTCCCAAATGTAGAATATCATAAGTCACAAACTACAGAAAGAAAGCAGTATTTCTATACTCCGGAGTCTAACAAAAGGAAATACAAGAATTTTTTGAAATGGGGAACAGTAGATAGGGACTCCGAGGTGTGCGGATGCGGTAGATATACCTCGAAGTATCTACAGCTGTCTTACCTCACTGATAATACAGCTGATAAGCGGTACCTCGATCTGCACATGAAAAAACATGTGCAGGAAAGGGCATGAGTACACCACAATGGTACCCAGTAAGTGCCAAGCCTAACCTCAGTGGAGTAGTGACTAGATCAGGTCAGGGCCCTGCTGGTATATATATTAAAGTAAGACAGAATGAAATATCGTAGTAAAAATAAATATTGTAATTTAACAGGAATGTAATAGTAGAAAGGCAGCAACTCAAACATAGAAATAACAACAAGGAATCTCTCAGGATACCGTCCCGTAGTCCCAAACGTAAATGTGCAGGGAGATCTACCGGAAAAGCATTCCGTAGTCCCAAAGTAAATATGTAGAACATGGAGATCTAACCGAATGTTGTTCTGTAATACCAAAGTGAATATGCATAACAGGAGGATCTATCGGAATACCATTTCGTAGACCCAAAGTAAATATGCGGTATAGGGGGATCTACCGAAATACCGTTCCGTAGATCCAAAGTAAGTATGCAACTCAAATAATAGAAATACAACTACATCATGGAAATCCTACAATCAAGAATATGTACAAGTCAAGGAAGAAGTAGGAAATTCGCTAAACAGGCTGCACAGAGTTTAGATAAGTAGTTAAGACACGTAGACATGTTGTTCTAAACTAAACAAGGCAATTACATATGCTAGTTTAGCTCAGTTAAAGGGAAACAGGTATTTTACATAATGAAAATGGAGTTTTGCAACTAGTAGCCCGTGTACGCACTCGTCACCTCACTTACATGGTGCTCATATGTCAAAAACAGTACCAAATCCCAATGGGAGTTCCCCCACACAAGGTTAGGCAAGCCTCTTACCTCGAACCAAGCTCAATAAATCAGTGACAATGCCTTTCCCATGAATATTCGTCTTCGAGTGGCCCAAATCTAACCAAAATTAATTACATAACATAAATATAACTACAAAGAACTAATCTAGCTAATAAAATTAAAGCTAAATCAAGAAATTGGAAATATCGCTCCAAAAAACCTCCCCAGGCCCAATTCTCGAAATTAGGTAAAAGTTACAAAATATGAACATCCAGAAACCTCGCGAGTCTAACCATACCAAATTTACTCAAATTCGATACCAAAATCTCGATCATAACCCCAAAATTTGGCCTAAAACGTTTTCAAATTTTCCCCAATTTTCCAACTCAAATCCCTAATTAAATGATGAAATCAACAATGGATTAATGGAAAATAAAAAGCGAGTTAGGAATCATTACCCAATAGCTTTCTCTGAAAATTCATCAAAGAATCGCAAAAATCCAAGCTCTCAAGTCCAAAAATGAAGAATGAATTCAAACCCTCGATTTTGCACTTTTTCTGCCAGTTAAACCACACCTGCGGTCAATTACATGCTTCTGCGGTACCGTATTTGTGGCTAAAACTCCGCACCTGCGGAAATCAATTACTCCAGTTTCCTCTGCTTCTGAGATTATTACTGCATATGTGCATATCGTGGCTGCGGAAATTACATCGTGCCTACGGACCAAAGCTCGCACATGCGCCCAACTCTCCGCTTCTGCGACAAATCGTAGGTGCGGGAAAAATCTTTGCACTTGCAGACTCTGATCCACTCACCTTAAGTCGCTTTTGTGATCCAAGTCCCGCGTCTGCGGGCTTGCACTTTCGGTGACCACTCCGCAAGTGCGATTACACCAGCACCAGAAATCTTCAGCAATTGCATAAGTCCAAATTTCAACCCGTTAAGCATTCGAAGAACCCCCGAGGCCCTCTGAGACCTTAACCAAACATACCAACCAAGCCTAAAACACCATAAGCACTTAGTCAAGCCCTCAAATCACATCAAACAATGCTAAAAACATAAATCATCTTCCAATCCACACTTTTTTTTTCTTCCAATCCACACTTAATAAACTTGAAACTTCAAAATCCCACAACCGATGCCAAAACCTACCAAACCACGTCCGAATAACCTCAAAATTTTCACACAAATCATATTCAACATTACCGACCTACTCCAACTTCTAGGATCAGATTCCAACCCCAATACCAAAACTCCACTATCGGCCCAAAACTACAAAAATTTGACTTTCGCCATTTCAAGCCTAAATGAGTTACGGACCTACAAAACATAATACGGACACGCCCCTAAGCCCAAAATAACCGAATATTGTAACGGAATTGACGGAACTCCATTCCAGAGTTGTCTTCACACAGTTCTGACTACAGTCTAAATTCTAAGACTTAAGACTCCGTTTAGGGACTAAGTGTCCTAAAACACTCTAAAAACCAAAACGAAACCTCCCAGAAATTCACAATAATAGAAATAAATACGGGGAAAGAAGTTAATAGGGGATCCAAGTTATAAATATCAAAACGATCGGCCAGGTCATTACATCCTCCCCCTCTTAAATCAATCATTCGTCCTCGAAAAAGCATAAAGACATACCTGAAGTGGTGAAAAGATGAGGATAATTGCTGCTCATATCCTGCTCGGTCTCCCAAACCGCCTTCTCGACCGGCTGACCCCACCACTAAACCTTTACTGATGCAATGTTCTTTAACCTCAGCTTTCGAACCTGCCTGTCCAAAATAGACACTGGCTCCTCAACATAAGATTGATCTTTGTCTAACTAGACTGAGCTGAAATCCAATAAATAATACGAATAGCCATGATTCCTCCAAAGCATCTAAACATAAATACTGGATGGACTCCTACTAGGGTGGGAGGTAAGGCAAGCTCATAAGCAACCTTCCCAACTCGTCGCAACACTTCAAAGGGGCCAATAAAGCTTGGGCTCAGCTTTCCCTTCTTTCTAAACCTTATAACGCCCTTCATAGGCAAAACCCGAGCAAGACCCACTCTCCAAAGTTGAACACAACATCCCGAACCTTCCAGTCTGCATAATCGTTCTAACTGGACTGGGTTGTACGAAGTCTATCCTAAATCACCTTAACCTTCTCCAAGGTATCCTAAACCAAGTTCGTGCCCAATAATCTAGCCTCGCCCGGCTCAAACCAACCCACTAGGGACTGACATCGCCTACCATACAGAGCCTCATACAATGAATGTTGGACTGATAATTGTTATTGTAGGAAAACTCTGCAAGTGACAAGAACGGATCCCAAGAAACTCCAAGCTACATCACACATGCACGGAGCATATCCTCAAGAATCTGAATAGTGCGCTTGGACTGCCCGTCCGTCTAAGGATGAAATATTGTGCTCAACTCCACTCGAGTACCTAACTTATGTTGTAAGGCCCTCCAGAACTGTGATGTAAACTACGTACCCTAATCAGAGATGATAGATACCGGCACGCCATGAAGTCTACCAATCTTATGAATATAAACTCGAGCCATCTGCTTGGAAGAATAGGTACTCATCACAAGAAGCAAATGAGCTGACTTGGTCATTATATCCGCCATCACTCATACTGTATCAAACTTTCGCTTAGTCCGTAGGAGTCCAACAATGAAATCCATAGTGATAATCTCCCATTTCCACTTTGAAATCTCTAACTTCTGAAGTAATCTACCCGGTCGTTGGTGCTCATACTTCACCTGTTGGAAATTTACACACCGGGCCACATATCCCACTATGTCCTTGATCATTCTACGCTGCCAATAATGCCGCCTCAAGTCCTGATACATCTTCATGGAACCTAGATGAATGAAGTACCACGAGCAGTGAGCCTCATAAAGAATCAACTTACACAAACCATCCACATTAGGCACACATAGCATGTCTTTCATCCTTGCACCATCATCCCCAATAGTGAATACTTTAGCATCACCATGCTGGATTATTTCCTTAAGGACAAGCAAATGGGGGTCATCATACTGACGCTCCCTGTACAGTCATAAAGAGAAGATCGAGAGACCAAACAAGACAATACTCGACTCAGCTCAAAAATACCCAATCTCACAAGTTGGCTGGCTAGGCCTGAACATCCAACATCGTGGGCCTCTCTGCTGCTAGTAGATATACCAAACTCCCTAAAATCTCTACCGTGATTAAGCATCGACCACTATATTTGCCTTCACAAAGAGGTACAAAATTATGATGTCAGAACCCTTAAGAAGCTCTAGCCACATCCTCTTATGAAAATTAAGATCCTTCAGCTTGAACAGATGTTCCAAACTCTGGTGATCAGCGTAGATCTCACAAGAGGCACCGAAAAAATAATGCCTTCAAGTCTTCAAGGTCGTGGACAGGATAGTTCTTTTCTCGCACCTTCAGTTGTTTGGACTATGGTCTTGCATTAACACCACACCGAGGCCAACTCACGGCACATCATAATAAATAGTATAAGACCCCAAACCTATAGGCAATACCAATACTTGGGTTGTAGCCAAAGCTGTCTTGAGCTTTTGAAAGCTCTCCTTGCACTCCTCCGTCCACCTGAACGAAGCACCCTTCTGGGTCAACCTGGTCATAGGTGCCACAATAGATGAAAAATCTCTCAACAAATCGATGGTAATACCCCCACCAAACCAAGAAAAATCCGAATCTCTGTAGATGAGGACGGTCTGAGAAAACTCTACACTGCTTCCACTTTTATCGAATCCATGTTAATCCCTTCACTGGACATTATGTGACCCAAAAATGCCACAGAATCTAACCAAAACTCTCTTTTTAAGAACTTTGCATATAATTTCTTCTCTCTCAAGGTCTAAGGCATATTCCTCAGGTGTTGCTCATGATCTTCCAAACTTCGGGAGTACACAAGAATGTCATCAATAAAGACAATGACGAATGAGTCAACATAAGGCCGAAATACACTATGTATCAAATACATAAATACTACTGGGGTGTTGGTCATCCCAAATGACATAAAAAGGAACTCGTAATGACCATATCGAGTCCTGAAAGTAGTCTATATGATATCTGGCTCCTGAATCTATTAAGTTAAATTCCAAGGTTTCAATGATGACAATGTTCACTTACCTGTTTTACAGGAACCATCCAAAGGGAAAACCCAATGAGAAGTTGTCCAAAGATGTGATTTCCAAATTAATGGATAAGAATAATGAATAAAAAAATCAGCAGATCCAGTCGGCCTCAATCAAGGAAATCAGATTACAAATAAAGCAACTATTGCCAGCAAATATTCAATATCCTTAATTAATCTCAATCAAAGGTTTGATTGTCTCATGAATGAAAGTTGTGAAAAGGAAAGTCTCGATCGAATCTGTCCCTTCCCAAGAGAATAATTCAAAGAGGCACCCCTTAGGTCAAATCCTTTCAAAGATATCGAGCCCTATTTTCGTCAAGGCTCGACAACTCTTTACTCTCCTATAAGAAGTTTGCTAAGATCAAATGGAAGACTTGCACAACTACATATATTATTTTCTAAGTCTCTCTAATTCTTAGCCTAAACACGGTAATCCTTAGTTTACTAGTATCTCAAAAGATAGGAAGAGTTAAACACAAAAGAGAGTTGTATCACTATTCAAGATTCATTGTTGTTGTACTTTGTTGGTGGTGAATAAATCAAAACCATCTACACTGTAGAACTTTCAAGATCTAAAGGGAACCTTTGTGACCCAAGGGAAACTGGATGTAAGTACCACACCACTACCGAACCAGTATAAAATTGTTATGTGTCATTCTCTTTCCATTTACTGGTCTTTTACGTTCCGCTATCAATCTAGTCAACTAAAATCATTGTTAGGCGATTAATTTTTAACAGACCATAATTCACCCCCCCCCCCC
>MU667919.1:161343-205663 GCA_026770625.1 Nicotiana glauca
GAGGATGCAGTGGATATTGCTCGTGATATTGAGACGGCTCGCCGTCAGGAGAGAGAGGGGAGGGAGGCCAAGAGGCCTCGAGGATCAGGTAGCTTCAGTGGTGCTCCGTCTAGGGGCCAGATTCAGCAGAGCAGAGATCGATCTTCCAGGCCTCATCAATCAGCTCGCTCAGAGTATCGTGGGTCATCTTCTGGTTGGGGTTATCAGGGCTCTCAGCAGAGTCATCCATCTCTTAGTGCACTACCAGCGTAGAGTTCGTCTCATGCCCCATCAGTTCAGGGTTCATCCCGGCCGAGTGCATCAGCTAGCCACTCTGGCACGAGAGGTTCCCATCAGTCCCGGTTACCAGCACCCGAGAGTTGTTATGAGTGTGGTGAGTTCGGGAATATGCGGAGGGAGTGTCCCCGCCGTGCATCGAGTTCACCTCAGCTGAGGGGCCAGCCCTCATCTTCTAGCCTAGTATCTTCAGCACCCGCCCCACCAGCTAGGGGTGAGGGTCAGGCAGCTAGGGGTCGCCCCAGAGGGGCAAGGCCGATCGGGTGGTGGTCAGGCCCGATTCTATGCTCTCCAGGGCCGTTCAGATGTTGTTGCTTCGGATGCTGTTATCACAGGTATTATTTCAGTCTTCCACAGGGATGCCTCGGTTCTATTTGATCCTGGTTCCACATACTCCTATGTATCTTCATACTTTGCTTATTATTTGGGGACGACCCAAGGGTGTCTTGTGTTACCTATGCACGTATCTACCCCGATGGGCGATACTATCATTATGGACCATGTATATCGGTCCTGTGTTGTTACTATTGGGGGTCTGGAGACCCGAGTTGACTTACTACTATTGAGGATGGTGGATTTCGATGTTATTCTGGGCATGGATTGGCTATCTCCGTGCCATGCTATTCTAGACTGTCACGCCAAGACAGTCACATTGGCTATGCCGGGTATTCCGAGGATCGAGTGGCGTGGTATGACTGATCATGTACCCAGCAGGGTAATCTCTTTCTTAAAGGCCCAGCGAATGGTTGGGAAGGGATGTTTATCATATTTGGCATTTGTGAGAGATGTTGGAGCTGAGACTCCTAGCCTTGATTCTGTTCCCGTTGTGAGGGATTTTCCAGATGTGTTTCCAGCGGACCTGCCGGGCATGCCACCGGACAGGGATATTGACTTTGGTATTGATCTGGTGCCGGGCACTCAGCCTATCTCTATTCCTCCCTATCGTATGGCACCAGCTGAGTTGAAGGAGTTGAAGGAGCAGCTTCAGGAACTCCTAGATAAGGGGTTTATTCGTCCTAGTGTGTCACCGTGGGGTGCACCGGTCTTATTTGTGAAAAAGAAAGATGGCTCAATGAGAATGTGTATTGATTACAGGCAGCTGAACAAGGTGACAGTGAAGAATAAGTACCCCCTACCCCGTATTGATGATTTGTTTGATCAGCTCCAGGGAGCGAGGGTATTCTCGAAGATTGATCTTCGATCAGGCTATCACCAGCTGAAGATCAGGGATTCTGATATTATGAAGACAGCTTTCAGGACGAGATATGGGCATTATGAGTTTCTAGTTATGTCTTTTGGGCTGACTAATGCCCCAGCAGCGTTCATGCATTTGATGAACAGCGTGTTCCGGCCGTATTTGGATTCCTTTGTGATTGTGTTTATTGATGACATCCTGGTGTACTCTCGCAGCCAGGAGGAGCATGCTCAGCATCTGAGAGTAGTACTACAGAGGTTGCGGGAGGAGAAGCTTTTTGCAAAGTTCTCCAAGTGTGAGTTCTGGCTTGAGTCTGTGGCTTTTCTGGGACACGTGGTGTCCAGCGATGGTATACAGGTGGATCCGAAGAAGATAGAGGCGGTGCAGAGTTGGCCTAGACCGACCTCAGCCACTGAGATCCGTAGTTTCCTGGGGTTGGCAGGATATTATCGCCGATTTGTTCAGGGATTTTCTTCTATTGCTTCACCCTTGACTAAGTTAACTCAGAAGGGTGCTCCATTTGTGTGGTCCGAGGAGTGTGAGGAGAGCTTTCAGAAGCTCAAGACAGCATTGACCACGGCGCCAGTTTTGATATTGCCGTCAGCTTCAGATTCCTATACTGTGTATTGTGATGCCTCGAGAGTTGGCATTGGATGTGTGCTGATGCAGGAGGGTAGGGTTATTGCTTATGCTTCTCACCAGTTGAAGCCCCATGAGAAGAACTACCCCGTGCATGATTTGGAATTAGCAGCCATAGTTCACGCTCTGAAGGTTTGGAGACATTACTTGTATGGTATTTCTTGTGAGGTGTATACTGATCATCGCAGCCTTCAGCATCTGTTCAAATAGAAAGATCTTAATTTGAGAGAGCGGAGGTGGCTAGAGTTGCTTAAGGATTATGACATTACCATATTGTATCACCCGGGAAAGGCCAATGTAGTGGCCAATGCTTTGAGCCGGAAGGCAGTTAGTATGGGCAGCTTGGCTTATATTCCAGTTGAGGAGAGGCCCTTTGCATGCGATGTTCAGGCATTGGCCAATCGGCTAGTGAGGTTGGATATTTCTGAGCCGAGTCGGGTGTTGGCTTGTGTTGTTTCTAGGTCCTCCCTATATGATCGCATCAGAGAGCGTCAGTATGATGATCCACACTTGCTTGTCCTTAAGGACAGAGTTTAGCATGATGATGCTAGGGATGTGTCTATTGGTAGTGATGGTGTTTTGAGGATGCAGGGCCGTATTTGCATGCCCAATGTAGACAGACTTCGAGAGTTGATACTAGAGGAGGCTCACAGCTCACGGTACTCCATTCATCCGGGTGACACAAAGATGTATCAGGACTTGAGACAGCATTACTGGTGGAGGAAGATGAAGAGGGATATTGTGAGTCATGTAGCCAGATGTCTCAACTGCCAGAAGGTCAAGTATGAGCATCAGAGACCGGGCGGTGTTCTTCAGCGTATGGTTATTCCTGAGTGGAAATGGGAGCGGATTACTATGGACTTCGTGAGTGGTCTCCCTCGGACATCAAGGAAGTTTGATTCAGTTTGGGTGATTGTTGATCGGCTGACCAAATCCGCACACTTCATTCCAGTATGTACTATTTATTCATCGGAGCGGTTTGCAGGGATCTTTATTCGGGAGATTGTTAGGTTACATGGGGTTCCAGTGTCTATTATATCTGATAGAGGTACTCAGTTCACTTCTCAGTTCTGGAGGGCATTTCAGCGAGAGCTGGGTACGCAGGTAGAGTTGAGCACAGCATTCCATCCTCAGACAGACGGACAGTCTGAGCGCACTATTCAGATCTTGGAGGATATGTTGCGTGCCTGTGTGATCGATTTTGGAGGGTCATGGGATGAGTTTTTGCCACTTGCAGAGCTTGCCTACAACAACAGTTATCAGTCAAGTATTCAGATGGCCTTGTATGAGGCGTTGTATGGTAGACGGTATAGATCTCCTGTCGGATGGTTTGATCCTAGCGAGGCTAGATTGTTAGGGACTGAGTTAGTTCAGGATGCTTTGGAGAGAGTGAAGTTTATCCAGGAGAGGCTTCGCACAGCACAGTCACGCCAGAAGAGTTATGCGGACCGGAAGGTTAGGGATATGTCTTTCATGGTTGGCGAGAGGGTCTTGTTGAAGGTTTCACCCATGAAGGGTGTTATGCGGTTCGGGAAAAAAGGGAAGCTGAGTCCCAGGTTCATTGGCCCTTTTGAGATACTCAGGAGGATTGGAGAGGTGTCCTATATGCTTGCTTTGCCACCCAGCCTATCGGGAGTTCATCCGGTATTCCACGTGTCTATGCTCCGGAAGTATGTTGGAGACCCATCGCATGTGTTGGATTTCTCTACAGTTCAGTTGGATGATGACTTGACTTATGATGTGGAGCCTGTAGCTATTTTGGGTCGACAGGTGCGTACATTGAGATATAAGGATATAGCGTCAGTGAAGGTACAGTGGAGAGGTCGGCCCGTGGAGGAGGCCACTTGGGAGACCGAGCAGGAGATGCGGAGTAGATATCCCCACCTATTTGAGACTCCAGGTATGTTTCTTGACCCGCTCGAGGACGAGCGTTTGGTTTAGTTGGGGAGAATGTGACGACCCGGTCCGTTGTCATGTGAGTTACTGCCCTGTTTCCCTTTTACTGTGTTGCTTCATATTTCTATATCAGTATTAGAGTCTATCGGGTGAATTTGGGTCTATTCTAGTTGAAAATAAGTCATATAGCCTCTTAGAATGGAGTTTGTTTCAGAAAAAGTCAACCTGAAGTTGACTATGTGGTTAGAGGGCTCGGAAGCGAATTTCGGTGGTTCGGTTAGTTTTGGGAGGTGATTTATGACTTGGGGGAGCGATCGGAATTGAATTTGGAAGTCCGGTGTAGAAATAGGCTCGAATTGGCGAAAGTTGGAATTTTAGCGAAAACCGGTTGATAGGTGAGATTTTGATTTGGAAGTCGGAATGGAATTCCGAGAGTTGCAATAGCTCCGTTAGGTGATTTTGGGTACGCGTGCAAAGTTTCAGGTCATTCCGAGGTGTTTAGGTCGGGTTTTTGATCGAATATGCAATTCGGAAGTCTTTAAGAAAATTCGGACTTTGATTTGATCATAATTGAGGATTTTGATGTTAACGTTAGCGTTTTGATGATTCGAGCAAGTTTGAATGAAGTAATAGATCATGTCTGTGCTTTTGGTTGAGGTCCCGGGGGCCTCGGGATGGTTTCGGATGGTTAAACGGGAATTTTGAAGTATTGCATCAGGTCTGCAATTTTTAAGCTTCTGTTATTTCCGCATCTGCGGAAAAAGGACCGCAGGAGCGGTTCCGCAGGAGCGGTTCCGCAGATGCGGCTCTTTGATTGCAAAAGCGGCTAGAGGTGGCCTGGGGTGTTTCCGCAAAAGCGAACCTTGTTCCGCTGAAGCGGTCTCCGCAGAAGTGGATTCGTGTCCGCAGAAGCGGTCCTGGGGAAAGTGAGTGAGACTGCAGAAGCGGTCACTGGACCGCATAGGCGAAACCGCAGAAGCGGTTTGATATCCGCAAAAGCGGATTCTGAGTGGTTTAAGTGAGACTGCAAAAATGGTTTTTTACCACAAAAGCGGGACCACAGAAGTGGTCAATGGATCGCAGAAGCGAAAATCACAGAAGGGTTAAATGAGATCAGTGTATTCGATTTTCAGAGGTGTAAAATCAATTTGGGGTGCGAGCTAAGGCGATTTTGGGCGATTCTGCGGAGGCTTCATAGGAGGATCATCAGGTAAGGATATTTGGTCTTGGTTTATGTTATTGTAGTGTAATAACATGTATTAATCACTGAAAATTCAAGGAATTTAGGGGTAAAAATGGTGGTTAGGGCTTGAAGCCTAAAAGAGGCTAAATTTGGAATTTGAGGGGGTTATTGGACTCTAATTCTGATAAATTTTATATGCACGGACCCGTGGCGAGACGAGGATTCCGAAAATGTGAATTTCGTAATTTTCGAGAGCCGGGCCCGGGGCTCGGGTTTTGGCAACTTCGTGTTTTTGGGTGTTTTTCGAGTCATTTCGATTGGTTTATGTTCCATTAGCCTATTTTGATGTATTCTTATTGGTTTTGATCAGATTTGGCACTCGAGGAGGTCGATTTGCGAGGAAAGCGCAAGGCGAGCTAGGATTTTGGCCGGTTCAAGGTGAGTGGTAGTTATGAATGATATACTGAGGGTTTGAAACCCCGTATTTGCACTATACGATGCTATGTTGAGATGAAACACGCGTCGTGTGATGAGCGTGGTGATATTGTGACTGGGGATTCGGACTTAGTCCATCCCGATTGATGGTTTACTGCACTTAATGACTGAAACTGAGCTTATATCCATATATTTGGGATAGTTGCCATGTTTGGGGCCTTGTGCCGATCTGTAGAACATTATGGAAGCCTGTGGAGCTAAATGACCCCTATACTTGTTGAACACATACTCTCAGTCGTACTCTTAACTATAAAACGTAATATGAATAGGTATTAGCAAATTGCACTCTAAATGAGAAATACCTAGGGTTGTATACCCTGTTCTAGCTGAGTGGGCTCGAGGGGCCAAGTCTATATTGACTGAGAGGGGTACGAGGACCCATAGTGAGGTATTTGATATATACTGGATCGGGTTGCACGCTGCAGCAGTATATACATATACATATATGGGATCGGACTGCCCGCCGCAGTATTATATATATGATATATATATATATATATATATGGATCGGACTACACGCCGCAGTAGTATATTATATATGGATCGGACTGCACGCCGCAGTATTATAGCGCTTGGGCTGAAGGAGCCCCTCCGGAGTCTGCACACACCCCCAGTGAGCGCAGTTATTATTATATCGGATCGGGCTGCACGCCGCAGCATTATATACATATACATGTATTGGATCGGGCTGCACGTCGTAGTACTATATCTATTATATTGGATCGGGCTGCACATCGTAGCAGTATTAGTAAGGATCGGGCTGCGCGCCGCAGCAGTGTTGGATAATTGTGGGACAGTAGTAGACTGATACTGGATTTCCCTCCTTAGAGATGTTCTTACCTGTACTGTTACTTTTAGAACTGTTTAGTGTTCTTACAGGTTTTCTTACTTTCAGTTATTATTTATTGCTATTACTCACTGAGTTGGAGTACTCACTCTACTCCCTGCACCTTGTGTGCAGATACAGGGATCCAGGAGGGCAATTGATATATACATTGCTACTGCTTCAGCTTACTGCGGAGTTATCGAGGTAGTTGCCGGCGTCTGCAGGACCCGATCTCTCCTTCCCGTTATCTCTTGTATTTCTGCTCTAGACTTGGTTGTATAGGATTTATTCAGATGTTTAGAGGCTCAGACTTGTGACACCGGATCTGTTGGGCTGTTATTTTAGTTGTTTTGATTTTCGCACTCTTATCATTATTATGAAATTAGGATATTTTACCTAAATTGGAATACTTTGATATAATAATTGGATTGGTTAACGGGTAATGGTCGGGCTTTCCTAGCAATGTGTTGGGCGCCATCACGACCGGGGTTTGGGTCGTGACAATTAGGATACTGCCAGACCAAGGTCTTCAGCTCGGAATACATATAAAGGGGAAAGGGAATGGGAATTGAAAGAGTTTAGGATTCAGGGAGTCAAGTCCATATACATGAATAATAATGTCAAGTGTTATCATGTTTCTGAACCATAACTCAACATACAAAAGGAATTGGGGGATAGGGATTCATGTAGGAGCATACCAAAGAAACAAACCATCTTACAAAAAATTTACATTATAGAAGCAGTAAGCCAAACAAAGGATGGACTAAAAAAATAAACACATAGTGGAGTGGCAGAAATTAAACAAAGGTAACATACCAGTTGCAGAAGAAGCAAGCAAAGAAAAGCAGGATACTTTCGAGCCAAGCCACAATCAAAAAGAACCTTTATGCTTGTGAGTTCAGAGAACTTGAATGCTTAAAAAATCTAAGAGAATTTGAGAGTAAGAACTAATGACTTGTTCGTGTGTTCAAACCGCCTTTGAAAGAGAAGAAGTACATGTATTTATAGTTTTTGAAAACGAGTTAGAAGTGTGGTAATAAGCCACAGACATGGAAACAATCACTAATCAGATTCAATTACACAAATAATTGCCCTTAATTAAGGGATCATTTGTTAACGGGCACTGATAGGTTTAAAAATAAGGAAAGAAATCAATTTAAGAGGCAGACTGATTGCTGCCATAAAAGGAGTAGTAAAACGATACAGCAAGTGATTAAGTCCAAATATAGGAACATACTTATTTTGAGAAAGGATTCAGTAAGGCAAAATAAGGAAAGAAATCAATTAGCCCTTAACAGGCGAATGAAATCAGGGTTTCACAAAGGGAAAGTTCGAAAATCAGTCACAAGTTTGAAGACCAATCAAAGAGAGAAACTCAGTATATAAATAAGTTGCTCAAACACTATACATGCGAGGCCAAACTATTTAAAAAGGAAACATCGTACAGTAATAGCATAAAGCTAGTAGACAGCAAGCATTTTTAACATGATAGTCACGTAGGTCAAGTTTCAGTGACTTAGTAATAGAGAAAAAGATCAGAAGCATGCAAAAGTCAAGTGAAAACCTTTCTGAAAACATAGTCAAGTTTGACAAATAGCAAGAGCTCAGAGTCAAAGGAATCACATAAAGAAAAGGATGATGAAACAAAGGAATTTCAAATCAAGTTGAGCAATTTCAAACAGATGCAATACACTAGCAATTTTAGGAACTCACATAAACCCCAAAGAAATTAGGGTTTTCAACACTAAAAGATGATAAAAAAATGAAACAGACAACAAATAGTCTCAGACTCTCAAACAAATCCCAAAAATTAAGGTTTTCAAAACCTCGAGATGATAAGCAAATGAATCGAACAAAATATTAGCAAACATACTCAGAAACCCTAATTTGGAATCAAAAGATTTTTGAAAAGGAAATTTGGGGAAAACACTTGAAATGTCAAATATAACACAGATCTAAATAGATAAGAAAAAAAGAACCTCGAATAAGCTAGGGTTTCCGAGAACCCTAGAAACAAGAAAGGCTTGGAAGAAACAAGATCAGATCCGAAGTCGATAAGGTCGGAATCAGGCTTAGGAGACTTAGACACGCCGAAGAAAAGCTAGAGAGCGCTGGGAACCTCGAATCGACGAAGATCTGAGCGAAGACCCTCGAAGTCTGGCCTCGAACCTTCAGGTATCAAGCACGTGAAAGTAGTAAGAGGTGAGTATAAGTCGTTCATGGCTTGAGCAACCATGAATTCCAGTGAGTTTGGGGTTGAAATCGGCAGAGAGCAATTAGGGTTCGAGAGCGTTTGAGAGAAAAGGGAGTTAGTGGCGGCGTCTCTGAAAGAATGGGGTAGGGTTAGGGGTCCTTTGAAATTAAAAAGGAAAGGGGGAACGGTGGACGTCGATCAGTGTTGGTTCGGGTAATTGGGTTTAAATTGGGGTGCCAATTTGGGTTGAAATTGAAATGAAATTGAGGCTAGATTTTAGATAGCCAATTTTTTCCTTTTATTATATAAAAAATGGTAATAATGGTTTTAAAAGTGAATTAAAATACTGATTAAACAAATATTACATAAATATTAACTTTAAAATACTGGAACTAATTTTATAGTTATAAAACGCTATTAATCACAAAATAGGCTATAATTACAATTATATGCAATTTAGCTTTAAAAATGCCAAATAAATTTGTAAAAATATGCAAAAATTACTTTAATTATATTTTGGTATAAATGTGAGAATAAAATGAGTTACTCACCAAAAATGATAATTTTAGGAATAATTATTGGATTTTGTTGTATTAAAATAGGCAATAAATTGGTTTAAAAATCGTTAAAAATGCCAAAACTCTTAGGTGTGCTTATATATGCACATATATGTTATTTTGGAAGTATTTTGGATATAAATTACCTAGGGAAAAATTGGGTATCAACAGTTGTCCCTCTTTACCTGGGAAGGATGAAAGAGTTGTCGAGTAAAAATATGATGGCCAATTTTGACCAGAAGCGGCAATTTGAAAAGGATTTGACCGAGCTCTAGTTTCTGAGATGCTACATATCCCTAGTTTTATAGGAATCAGACCATATGTATTTCAGGAACCATTGACGGAATGTACCGATGGAGATTTGAAAGAGACGGACACTATGTTTTGGTGGCAAGAGATATTTGAAGTCTGATAGGCTGCGGGAACCGGAGCAGGATCGCTCTTGCTGAGACGGCCGTTGCTAGCCGGTGTAACTGCAAGTGAGAAATATGGGCGTATGTCGTGCATAAACTTTAAACGTGATGCAAGTTCCTGTTGGACCATGAATGTTGCTTCGGACGGTTAGGATGACATCCTCAGACCATGACGTCCTGGGTCATGAAGCGCAAAATAAAGGATTCGCATTCTATGAAATGATGTTCTCGGGCTATGATAATGGTGCCTCCGAACCATGATGCGTTTGAATAATGATGTGTAGGATATAAAGTGGGGTCCTCGGGCCATGGCATGGTATTCTCGGGCAATGAAGATGATGACTCCCAACAATGACGCCCTCGGACGGTTTGCCGGTACTTCAACCCATGAAATGCAAGATTTGGCGGTATTTCAGCCAATGTGAAGTATAAATCTAAATGGATCTATTTTAGCCAACGGGAATTTAAATAAAGCTAGCGATGTTTCAGTTGAAGTAGAAAATGCAAATGGCGATATTTCAGGCGACAGAAATTTAAATAAAGCTGGCGATTTTTCAGCTGAAGTAGAAAATGTAAATGGTGATATTTCAGCCGACAGAAATTTAAATAAAGCGGCAATGTTTCAGCCGAAGCAGAAAATGTAAATAGCCATATTTCAGACGACAAAAATTTAAATAAAGCGGCGATGTTTCAACCGAAGCCGAAAATGTAAATGGCGATATTTCAGCCAGTACGAGATATTTGAACAAAAATTGGCGATGTTTCAGCCATGCAAGATTTAAATAAAGCTGGTGGTATCTCAACCGATTCAAATAGAGGTGGCGATATTTTAGCCATGCAGATGGAGGTAGAGCTTAACCTCGGAAGGCAGAAAGGTAGCCTTATGTAATGCAAGAAAATGCAGGATGGAGACAGTGCTTAGTCTCGGAAGGCAGAAAGGTAGATTATGCAATGCAAGAAAATGCAGGATGGAGACAATGCTTAGTATCGAAAGGCAGAAAGGTAGCCTTATGCAATGCAAGAAAATGCAGGATGGAGACAATGCTCAGTCTCGAAAGGCACAAAGGTAGCCTTATGCAATGCAAGAAAATGCAAGATGGAGACAATGCTTAGTCTTGAAAGGCAAAAAGGTAGCCTTCTGCAATGCAAGAAAATACAGGATGGAGACAATGCTTAGTATCGAACGGCAGAAAGGTAGCCTTATGCAATGCAAGAAAATATAGGATGGAGACAATGCTTAGTCTCGAAAGGCAGAAGGATAGCCTTATGTAGATAATGCAGATGGAGACAGTGCTTAGTCTCGAAAGGCAGAAAAGTAGCCTTATGCAGATAATGTAGATGGAGACAGTGCTTAGTCTCGAAAGGCAAAAAGGTAGTCTTATGCAATGCAAGAAAACATAAGAATGCAAAAAGGACGAATAGTAGTAAGATCTCATACCTGATAGCCGATTACGATATCGTGACTGCTGGGGATGTTGTGTACGAATAGCAATCGCGGATACATGATGATTTTGAGAAGATGCATTCTTGAGAAAGTATGCGTTCATAAATATACCTGACGATATTGCGAGTGGAGTGCCTGCATCCAAAGAAAAATCGTGAGTTCTGTAAGGGGAAAGGTTAGTTCATTTTCCCATGGCTCCTAGCATTATATATCATTGGGGTAACATCTCTAAATAGCATTAATTCGAACAACAGTTATGCATGATTTAGTAAATATAACGTAAGTATACAATTGAAAATAGCTTTCTTTAGATGAACCAACGACTGCGATGCGGTTCAAGACATTGCAACCTCTTTCACTCCGGAATTTTGAGGATCCTCCTCAAAATTCTACCCCAGTTTACTAGGCTGGCACTTCTGACGGCTGCGCTGAATGGTTGAAAAATCAACTTCAGAATTTTGAGGGTCCTCCTCAAAATTCTGCCCCAGTTTACTGGGGTGGCATTCCTAGCAATGAACGGCTGAAAACTAACTTCGGAATTTTGAGGGTCCTCCTCAAAATTCTGCCCCAGTTCCGATAGCAGGGGAAATGAAATTTTTATTAAATTGTGACCGAACCGCTAGGGCTGCCTACGTATCCCCTCTTAAATGGGAATCAGGTCAGGCGTAGTTCAAATTACATCATGAAGGGAATCATAAGTGATTACACATAGTATCGTTTTACTGCATCTGAATTGATTGGCTTTGGCAAGTCTTTTCCGTCCATCTCTACATGAATAAGGGCTCCTCCAGTTAGAACCCGGTGAACCATATACGGACCTTGCCAGTTGGGAGAAAATTTCCCCTTGTCTTCATTTTGATGTGGGAATATTTCTTCAACACCAGCTGCCCCGGTGTAAACTTCCTTGGCTTAACTCTTTTGTTGAAGGCTCTGGACATTCTATTCTGATACAACTAACCGTGTCAAATCGCATTCATCCTTTTTCCATCTATGAGGGCTAACTGCTCGTAACGACCTTTTACCCATTCAGCGTCATCCAACTCTGCTTCTTGTATGATCCTCAAGGAGGGAATTTCTACCTCGGCGGGGATGACTGCCTCTTTACCATAAACTAGCATGTAAGGAGTTGCCCCAGTTGAGGTGCGGACTGTGCTGCGGTATCCCAATAAGGCGAATAATAATTTCTCATGCCATTGTTTGTGAATTTCGATCATTTTCCTTAGTATCTTTTTGATATTCTTGTTGGCTGCCTCTACAGATCCATTCATCTGAGGCTTGTAGGCTGTAGAGTTCTTGTGTTTGATCTTGAATATCTCACACATTGATTTCATCAAGTCGTTGTTGAGATTGGAACCATTATCGGTGATGATTGATTCCGAAATTCCAAATCGGCAAATAATACGGTCACAGACGAAATCTGCCACAACTTTCTTAGTCACTGCCCTGTATGATGCTACTTCAACCCATTTGGTAAAATAATCAATTGTCACCAGGATAAACATGTGCCCGTTTGATGCGGCAGGCTCGATAGGTCCAATAACATCCATTCCCCATGTGGTGAATGGCCACGGTCAGCTTGTTGCAGTAAGCTCATTTGGAGGAACCTTTATCATGTCTGCATGTATCTGACAGCGATAGCACTTGCGAACATACTGGATACGGTCTATTTCCATAGTCATCCAAAAATACCCTGCTCGGAGTATCTTCTTTGCTAAGACAAAACCATTCATGTGCGGCCCGCAGGTCCCTGTGTGCACTTCGTCCAATAGTATGGACGCTTCTTTCGCTTCGACACACCTTAGTAAACCCAAATCGAGAGTCCTCCTGTACAGGATTCCCCCACTGTGAAAGAAGTTGTTGGATAACCTCCGAAGTGTGCGCTTCTGAGTGGCATTGGCAAATCCTGGATATTCTCCTATTGTCAAGTACTCCTTGATGTCATGCAACCATGGTTTTTTATCTGCTTCTTCCTCAACGTGAGCACAATAAGCTGGATGATCATAAATCTTTACTAGGATGGGATTAATGAAATTCGTGGCTGGATGCTGGATCATGGATAATAAAGTAGCTAATGCGTCAGCGAACTCGTTCTAGACCCTGCGGACGTGCTGAAATTCTGTCTTTGGAATCTATTCCTTAACTCCTGTATGTGATGCAAGTAGGGGAGTATCTTAGAGTTCTTGGTTGCCCATTCTTCTTGAACCTGATGTATAAGCAAGTCTGAATCCCCGATCACTAGCAACCCTTGAATGTTCATGTCAATGGCCATCTTGAGCCCCAGGATGCAAGCTTCATATTTTGCCATATTGTTTGTGCAAAGGAACCTGAGCTTGGCGGATACCGGGTAATACTGGCCGGTTTCTGATACTAGGACTGCTCTTATGCTAACTCCTTTGAAATTTGCGGCTCTGTCGAAAAACAACCTCCAATCGTCATAAGATTTTGCAATATCTTCTCCTACAAAGAACACCTCTTCATCTGGAAAATACATTTTTAGAGGTTCGTATTCTCCGCCAACAGGATTCTCGGTGAGGTGATCTTCTAAGGCTTGACCTTTTATTACCTTCTGAGTCGCGTAAACAATGTCAAATTCACTTAGCAGGATTTGCCACTTGGCAAGTTTGCCGGTGGGCATGGGCTTCTGAAAGATATACTTTAACGGGTCCATTCTTGATATGAGATAAGTAGTGTAGGCACAAAAATAATGCCTCAATTTCTGAGCTACTCAAGTCAGAGCATAACAGGTGCGCTCTAATAGAGAATATCGGGCCTCGTACGAGGTGAACTTCTTACTGAGATAGTAGATGGCTTGCTCTTTTCTTCCTGTTTCATCATGTTGTCCCAGAGCGCAATCGAATGCTCCATCCAATACCGCAAGGTAAAGCAATAGAGGTCTTCCTGGCTCGAGCGAAACCAAGACTGGCAGCGTTGACAGGTATTCCTTGATTCTGTCAAAAACTTTCTGATACTCATCAGTCCATTTAGTGGTAGCATCTTTCTTCAACATTTTAAAGATGGGTTCACAAATGACAGTGGACTCAGATAGTTGAGTCTCTCCAGGAAACTCATCACATCCTTCTTGTTCTTTGGCGGGGGCAATTCCTAAATGGCTTTGACCTTTGATGGGTCCAATTCTATTCCCTTGATGACTCACGATGAAACCCAGTAATTTTCCAACAGGAACCCCGAATGCACACTTGGCGGGATTTTGTTTCAGATTGTACCTCCTCAGTCTATTGAAGAACTTTCTCAGGTCTTCCATATGATCAGTGGCTTTCTTGGATTTGATGATGACGTCGTCCACATATACCTCAATCTCCTTGTGTATCATGTCGTGAAAGATAGTAGTCATAACCCTCATATAGGTGGCTCCAACATTCTTCAACCCAAATGGCATCATTTGTAACAATACATTCCCCACGGCGTGATGAAAGCCGTTTTCTCTGTATCTTCCTCATCCATCCATATCTGATGATAGCCGGCGAAACAATCAACAAAATACTACAACTCATGCTTGGCGCAGTTGTCACTAAGAATGTGTATGTTTGGCAAGGGGAAGTCATCTTTGGAACTGGCTTAGTTAAGATCCCGGTAGTCGACACAGACTCTAACCTTCCCATCCTTCTTTGGTACCGGCACGATGTTGGCTAACCATGTCGGATACTCCACTACCCTGAGAACCTTGGCTTTGACTTGCTTAGTAACCTCTTCTTTGATTTTCAAACTCATGTCGGGCATGAATTTCCTGAGCTTCTGCTTTACCCGCGGACAGGTTGGATCTGTTGGCAGTTTGTGAGCTACAATGGACGTACAGAGACCATTCATGTCATCATACGACCAGGCGAATATGTCCTTATATTCATCTAAAAACTTCATGTATTGTTCCTTTTCTGATGGTGACAGGTGAACACTCATGCGCGTTTCTTTGGCATTTTCTGTATCTCCCAGATTAACGACCTCAGTTTCGTCCAAGTTAGACTTAGGTCTATGCTCTAAATTCTCAACCTCTCTGATGACCTCTTCTGGTATGTCATCCTTGTCTGAGTCTATATCCATTTTTTGCATTGTTTCGTTGCAAGTCACAATCGATGGTTCATCATCAAAGTAAGTAATAGTAATGCTGTGTAAATAGAGTAAATGATAGAAAAAAATAAAAATAAAATAATAAGAGCGATATATATGATAAACTGAAATGCTTTGATTAAATTCATAATTGTTTGGAACATTGGAGCTCTTTTCAAAATTAAAGACAATGCGGAAAGAAAATCAGCTAGTAAAAATGAGATGCATGGTGCTTTTGTTTAGCCTTGCTACCCCAAAGCTTTCCGGCCCTGGTGGTTCTAATTGACCAATTGCTGAGGTGTTCTCCTCGGTTCACAGCTTGTATGGAAGGGCCTTCCTCCCCTTCCTCCTCAAAAAGAACATAGCAGTCCATATCATCCTCCAGAAACAGATTCTTCATGGCTGCCAATGCTTCATCTTCCTCTGACCCATATATAGTATCTGCCGATTGGAAAGTCTGCTCCAGGCAAGGTATCGGATGCTCCAATGGATAGTAGGGGTCGCGCCATGGTGGCGACCAGTTCTAGAATTCTTCCCAAGTATAACTATACCCTAACCCGAAAGTAGTGCCATGCTTATTTAGTTTTATAGGCTTAGTGATCCCCTGGAGGTTTTTGCCGAGTCCCTTTCCAGGTTCGTACCCGTACCAATTCAGGATACTTTCAGTCTTGTTATCCCACTATTTATCCTTGTCTACAGCGTTGACCCTTTCAATGTGGTGGTATATTTCTCCTCCTATTCTCATTTTGCCTCCAATCATTGGGATGGTCTGGCTACTATATATGGGGTTACTACCATCGCTATGAATAATCACCTCTTGGTGATTCCATTCGAACTTCACTGCCTGATGCAGGGTCGATGCTGCGGCTCCAGCAGCGTGGATCCATGGTCGTCCCAATAGCAAGTTGTAGGATGCCGGGACATTTATCACTTGGAAGTCAACGTCGAACCATGTTGGTCCCATTTGTAAGCATAGGTTGATTTCTCCAATAGTAGACCTTTGGGACCCATCGAAGGCTTTGACATTGATGGCTCCATCTTTGATCTCGTGCAAGCTCTTCCTCAAGGTTTTGAGAGTTATCAATGGACAGATGTTGAGGTTGGATCCTCCATTGATCAAGACTCTAGTGATGAAATAATCCTCGTATTGTGCGGTGATGTGTAGTGCCTTGTTGTGGCTCAGTCCTTCTGACGGCAGCTCATCTTTGTGGAAGGTGATTTTGTGGCTCTCCAGTACTTGCACTACCATATTTTCCATTTTGCCTCCAGTTATGTTACTGGGCACATAAGCTTCGCTCGGTATCCTCATCAAGGCATTTTTGTGTGCGTCAGAGCTCTGTAGAAGAGCTAGGATGGAGATCTGTGCTGGTGTTTTATTCAATTTCTCAACGATCGAGTACTCCTTAGCTTGTATTTTCCTCCAAAGATCATCAGACCCAGTTTCAATAGGCCATCTAGAGGCTTGCTTACTGGACTCAGCTAGGTGTTCTAGGGTGTAAACCCTCCCAGTTCTGGTCATACCCTGCGCAGAAATTGCTTCTCCTGTCTTGGTCTTCCCTTTCCTCCTAGCTTCGGCCGTGTAATCCTATGGTATGGAATTTGAGTGGAACGGTGTTATGTCTGACATTTCTATAGGAATAGGTACCCTTGGTGGTAACACAGCAACTTCAAAGGGTGCAGGTGCTTTTGGAACTCCAAACTCAACTTCAATTGGTCAGGGCGCCTTTGCAGAAGAAGGTGCTTCAAATTCGAGAGGTATAGACATGTTTACTTTGTCGTCCCTAGAGAGCTGATTATACACAACAATTGGGTTAAGTGTGACTCTGGTTTCTTTGGTTCATCACCCTCAATGATCAACCCTATCGACCGTTTGGGGTCCCAATCATCTTCGATCTCGATCATGTGAATGTTTCCACCTTTGTGGTCAGGTAGAGTGTTGTTGCGAACATTAGGAGCAGGCTCCTTTGCTACGATGACCTTATTGTCGATCAGGGTTTGACTCTTGTCCTTCAATGAGAGGCACTCGTCAATGGTATATCCCTTCATGCCGGAGTGGTACGCACAGGTCTTATTGGGGTTGACCCACTGGGAAGGATTTTTTGGAGTTATGGCTGGGATAGGGGTGACGTAACCAGCAGCTTTAAGTCTCTCATACAGTTGTTCAATTGGTTCAGTGATGGCTGTGTATTGTCTGGGAGGTCTGCAGTCAAAATTTGGCCTAGGTCTAGGGAAATTTTGGCAGGTGGGAGGTGATTGGTAGCGAGAGGCTTGAGCATTATAAGCTTGGTAGTCAGGTGCGGGTTGAGAGTATCTGGGTGAGGTGGGTTGATATGTGAGAGGTGGAGACGATTGGTAAATGGGAGGTGGATTTTGATAAGAGGGTGCGGGTGCTTGGTAATTCGGGATAGGTTGATATGTAAGTGGAGGTAACGGGTAAGTGTGGTATTTTAGTGGTGATTTGGCTTCCTGTGCGACCATCACAGCACTCACATCCTTCTTCTTGGATGTGCCGCCAGACTGTAAGGCCTTGTTAGCGGCCTGCAATGCTTCAAGATTTGTAACCATACCATTTTTAATGCCTTCTTCAATTCTTTCTCCCAGTTTGATGATATCGGAGAATTTCTGACCCTTGATCAGCATCAACCTCTCGTAATATTGTGGATCCTGAGCCCAAACGAAGAATTTGTTCATCTGTTCCTCTTCTAAGGCCGGCCTGACCTTAGTAGCCTTTGATGTCCAACGAGTAGCATACTCGCGAAACATCTCGGTAGGTTTCTTCTTCAAATTCTGGATGTAGAATACATCCGGTGCATTCTTTGTATTGAACCGAAACCTATCCATAAAATCTGATGCCATACCTACCCAGCTTGTCCATCTCTTGGGGTCCTGGCTGATGTACCAGGATAAAGCATCCCCCTTCAAACTTCTCATGAAGAGCTTCATACGGATCTTCTCATCCCTTCCGACTCCGACCAACTTATCGCAATATGTCCTCAAGTGGACTCTGGGATCTCCCGTGCCATCGAACATTTCAAACTTGGGAGGTTTGTACCCCTCCGGAAGCTCAACATCTAGCTGAATGCAGAGGTCCTCATAATTCAGCCCCTCGATACCTTTATTTCCTTCCACGCCCTGGACTCAGTTGGTCAACTTCTTGAGTTTTGCTGCCAAGTTCCTGATAAGAGAGTCTTTGTCATCAGACTCAGGTGCATTTGAGATTGGTTGAGTGTAGTGGGGTACAGCATCCACGTGGATGGGAGTGTTGTGGAGGTGGTCATTTGTGGTGTTCAGTGGTTCGGGAATGAGTACTGGAGTGTTGTTTGGAGTGTGGCATGTGTTGCAGTGTTGAGTATGAGTGGGTTGTATCTGTGGTTGTGGGGTGTTCTGTGGAGGTGCGGGATTCTCGATGTTGGGGAAGTTGACATTAGGAGCGGTGAGAGAGAATGATAAGTTTTCTAAGTTCCAAACTTGATCCAGTTCTTCTCGGAACTTCAATAATTTCTACTCAAGTTGGGCAACAATTTCCTTAGCAACTGGGGTACCCTGAGGAATCTCAGTTCTTTCAATTTCCTTTCTGGCGCTTGAATCTCTCATTCTACCTTTGTTCTTGTTTCGGATAGGACTCGGAGGAGGAGATGGAGGAGGAGGTGGAGGAGTGACCTTGGATCTTGTGGAGTATGATGATGGTGCCAGAATGCACGAACTAACCTTTGGGGAGGGGAACAAAAACAAAAGGTAATAAGTTAGTGCGGGTTATAAGAAAAAAAATATTGCAGTATTTAAACACATTGTGAAAGAATATAAATTGCATCCTAATTTGGGTGCCCTGTTGTGCCCAAGGTAGGCCTAGCGACTAATAGTTTTGGACAACTTATAATGCTAAATGCCTCATTTTATTGATAAAAAATAGGACGAATCCAAAACAACTCTAAATAACAGAAGGTAAAAATATCACTAGTGGTCATTGGACTTATTACATTAAAAATAAAAAGACTCCTAACTACTTGGTCCCAGAAGGACCTTCCCCAGATTCGGCATCTTTGTCTCCCTCGAACAACTTCACCAGCTCGCATAGTCCTAGCAGCAAATAAGCTCGGGCCAAATGTCCGCCTGCATTCCCTTCAGCGTTTTGACAGTGTCGTAGCCTCTATGATTTTGTTGTCAGGCTGGATTTCTAGAAGAGAAGGAAAATTCCCTAAGTATTTTTGGACGAGCGACTGATCACTGGAGTGGAGGTCTTTCCACCAATTCAGCAGCCTTGGATGAATATTGGTCACCATGCCAAATCTGGGGACTTCGTGCTTCATTTTTTGCAAAATAAAGTGTTAGATCCTTACCCCATCGGACTTGACTATTTAAACCAATAATTAGCATAGCAAGCATTTAGTTCTCCAAATAAATGCACAGAACATGGAGGTGTCCGTTTGGGTTTCAAGGAAACCCGGTGGACTTTGGACAAGGCTATCCTAATGAGTCATTATGTGGACAACATAACTAACTCGGCTAGGTTTGACCATGATGCATGTACAGTTAAACAGAATAAGGTTTCTATGGGGTGCTAGACGGGTACCCTTGAGCGGACAACTCAAGAGTGAAAGGCACGAAACCGTCGACTGCACGGCCGATCAACTGGTTTTACCGCAAATACGCCTTTGTCAAATTTAAAGGGTGATAATATTGGAAGGGCGCAACCACTCATTATACGCGTTGCTATGGTATTTGTTTGGCACAAGTGGAATATGATGTTGAATATGCAGTTTACAAGAATAAAACAAATTGACAAGTATTTCCACGTTCATAAAATAAATATTTTCAATAATTGCTCAAAATTACAACGATATTAATGAAAAGCGGTGAATGAAAGCGTTAAAGAAAAAGAAACAAAAGACAAGTTAGTTTCGAATAAAGGCATTAAAAAAGCAATAAAAGAAAGCAATAAAGTCACATATAACATGAAATGGTAAAAGCCTAAAGAATCCCCAGCGGAGTCCCCATGCTGTCGACGCCACCTTTTTCCAAAAATGGGGTTGAAAATCGGGTATACGACATTCGGGAGGACAACTCTATTCCCTTGCGAGAATTGGGTTTTTTGAGATTGAAGAATCACCACCTAATGATTATAGTGCATTAGGACACTTTTAAGAAAGAATTGAGATGAAGAACCAGAGTTTGGGTAAGGGCTAGAAATTATCTCGAGGGAAAGGTGTTAGGCACCCCTCAAGATCCACTAGTGTGGTTCCCGACCATGTTACAATTGTGACTTTAAGCAAGAAAACATATAAGACAATTTCGCATAAAGGCTACAAGTAGGTATGCATGAAGGTTACTAAACATGCTAAAATTCGCATGAAGGTTACTAAACAAAGAAGCGAGCGAGCAGAAAATTTTTAGAGGAAAAAGGGGCAGTGCGAAAATCAAAAAGAGGAATTTTAATGACAAATGAAAATGCAGGATTTAAAGAATTGGGAGTTGACAATCTGAAAATAATTACATAAGGGAAAGGGGTCCTAGGTTTGTAAAAATACATGGATCATCCATAGAACACCGGTAACAGATCGTACACATAGTGTTATCGTGTGATCATCATCTCCATGTCTACCATTTCCACCCCATTAAGGTATTAAAGCGTGGAATGTCTCGTTACTTATTGCATGCTAGTAATCGTCCCAATCCTATCAGTCCCCGAGGCATTTGGACTACTAGTCCAAAAGGGGGAGGGGTTTGGGGCCTTTTGAGAATTTTCAAAGGACAAAATACTAAGGCGTCAATCAAAACACATAATGCAAGTAAAGGGGAAAGCAAATAAGAAAGAAGGGCTCAAGTAAGCCTCCTTAAATCAGATAAAGCCATAGAGTTTAGCATGTATTGCAGGTACTGGTTTGGTCTTAAATTAAATTAAAGCGATAAGCGGACTGGTTCAACACATATTTTTAAATAGGAAGTCTGCATTAGGCTCACTCGAATGCAGTTGTCTAAGACTAATCCAGTTGACTAGTTAACCCTTTTGGTCTATGTGCTGGATAGAACTACTGATTTTTAAAACACAAGCCAATTTTAAAGAAAAATTACAGAGTAAAAAATAGGTTTCAGAAAAAGGGTACTGGTTTGTTACAAAAATGGTTTAACAACTAAAAAACGAGTTTCAGGAGGCAGATTTGTTAGGAAAAAGAGTTGGCAATTTTAACAAAAGAACTGAGTTGCAGACTGATTAGAAGAGATTTATCAGATAAGTATAAAGAAATGACTTTTGGCTGACTTGAAAAAAAGTTTACCAGGGTTAACGAGGGTAAGTTTTAGAAAGAAAGCACTGATTTGATTTGTGTGAAAAGGTTTTAAGAGTTCAGAAAGGGTGTAGGAAGTTGTTTATTTTAGTAAAATCGATACTGTTTTAAACAAGTGAGACAGCTCCGGTTCGAAATTCCTATAGGCATGCTTTCTATACATTACTGCTTCTTGATACTTTTTCAAATACTAATAGAAAACCTTATATATATATATATATATATATATATATATATATATATATATATGTCATTTTATTGTTAAACCTAATTGTTTGCCTAACGACATTATTATATGAAAACATGCAAACTTCTATAGGCATGGTATCTATATGCGTAGTTGCAGAATTCAGAAGTTAAATCCTATAGGCATGCTTTCTATGTGTGAAATTGCACAAATTAGAATTAAAATCCTATAGGCATGTTTTCTACCCTTTGTGCATAAAAGTAACAACCTCCCTTTTTCACTAAATCCCCATGAGTTTATATAAATTATTACAGACCAGTGGAATAAGAGTGAAATTAAAAGTACATCAGGAGCTATCAGCTACATATGAGCAGCCTAATTCAGACTTAGTGTCTAATAATATGAGATTGAACCACTTCCGAGATCAAGATTTCCAAAGCCTTCTCTTATCTAGGGTGTTTCATAGATCCAAGGAGTTTCAAGGAACCCCAAGAAGTGATTACACCCAAGATATTAATCGAAATGAGTTATAGTGCAGTGTGGAAGAGCCAGCCCTCAGGTGTCCAAGTTCAAAGGGAGCTCATGGATCCCAAGGCAAGGCTCACTAGAGGGGGGCAGAACCTAAGTTCTAAGAGTGAGTGTAAGTGCAATAGAGAGGGGTATAAGGTAGGCTGCACACCCCTGACCAAGCCTGTTCAGCTAACAAATAAGAGCACAGACCTATTAAAGGTCAGACTATGGTCTGGACTATGATTAGGACATTGCCAGACCAAGGTCTTAAGCTCGGAATACATATAAAGGGGAAAGGGAATGGGAATTGAAAGAGTTTAGGACTTATGGAGTCCAGTCCATATACATGAATAACAATGTCAAGTGTTATCATGTTTCTGAACCATAACTCAACATACAAAAGGAATTGGGGTATAGGGATTCATGTAGGAGCATACCAAAGAAACAAATCATCTTACAAAAATTTACATTATGGAAGCAGTAAGCCAAACAAAGAATGGACTAAAAAAATAAACACATAGGGGAGTGGCAGAAATTAAACAAAGGTAACATACCAATTGCAGAAGAAGCAAGCAAAGAAAAACATGATACTTTCGAGCCAAGCCACAATCAAAAAGAACCTTTATGCTTGTGAGTTCAGAGAACTTGAATGCTTAAAAAATCTAAGTGGATTTGAGAGTAAGAAGTAATGACTTGTTCGTGTGTTCGAACCGCCTTTTAAAGAGAAGAAGTACATGTATTTATAGTTTTTGAAAACGAGTAAGAAGTGTGGTAATAAGCCACAGACATGGAAACAATCACTAATCAGATTCAATTACACAAGTAATTGCCCTTAATTAAGGGATCACTTATTAACGGGCAGTGATAGGTTTAAAAATAAGGAAAGAAATCAATTTAAGAGGCGGACTGATTACTGCCATAAAAGGAGAAGTAAAACGATACAACAAGTGATTAAGTCCAAATACAGGAACATACTTATTTTGAGAAAGGATTCAGTAAGTCAAAATAAGGAAAGAAATCAATTAGCCCTTAACAGGCGAATGAAATCAGGGTTTCACAAAAGGAAAGTTCGAAAATCAGTCACAAGTTTGAAGACCAATCAAAGAGAGAAACTCAGTATATAAATAAGGTGCACAAACACTATACATGTGAGGCCAAACTATGGTAAAAGGAAACAGCGTACAGTAATAGCATAAAGCTAGTAGATAGCAAGCATTTTTAGCATGATAGCCACGTAGGTCAAGTTTCAGTGACTTAGCAATAGAGAAAAAGATCAGAAGCATGCAAAAGTCAAGTGAAAACCTTTCTAAAAACATAGTCAAGTTTGACAAATAGCAAGATCTCAGAGTCAAAGGAATCACATAAAGAAAAGGGATGATGAAATAAAGGAATTTCAAATCAAGTCGAGCAATTTCAAACAGATGCAATACACTAGCAATTGCAGGAACTCGCATAAACCCCAAATAAATTAGGGTTTTCAACACTAAAAGATGATAAACAAATGAAACAAATAACAAATAGTCTCAGACTCTCAAACAAATCCCAAAAATTATAGTTTTCAAAACCTCATGATGATAAGCAAATGAATCGAACAAAATATTAGCAAACAGACTCAGAAACCCTAATTTGGAATCAAAAGATTTTTGAAAAGGAAATTTGGGGAAAACACTTGAAATGTCAAATCTAGCACAGATCTAAACAGACAAACGAAAAAGAACCTCAAATAAGCTAGGGTTTCCGAGAACCCTAGAAACGAGAAAGGCTTGGAAGAAACAAGATCAGATCCGGATTCGATAAGGTCAGAATCAGGCTCAGGAGGCTTAGAAACGCTGGAGCAAGGCCCGAGATGGCTGGGAACCTCGAATCGACGAAGGTCTGAGCGAAGACCCTCGAAGTCTGGCCTCAAACCTTCAGGTATCAAGCACGTGAGAGCAGTAGGAGGTGAGTATAGGTCGTCCATGGCTTGAGCGGCCATGAATTCCGGCGAGTTTAGGGTTGAAAGCGATAAAGAGCGATTAGGGTTTAGAGAGAGTTCGAGAGCGTTTGAGAGAAAAGGGACTTAGAGGTGGCGTCTCTAAAAGAATGGGGTAGGGTTAGGGGTCGTTTGAAATTAAAAAGGAAATGGGGAACGGTGGTCGTTGATCTAAATGATCAACGGCCAGGATTAAAAGGGTTATGGGTTGGGTCGGTTGAATGGGTAATTGGGTTTAAATTGGGGTGCCAATTTGGGCTGAAATTCAAATAAAATTGAGGCTAGATTTTAAATAGCCAATTTTTTCCTTTTATTTTATTAAGAATGGTAATAATGGTTTTAAAAGCGAATTAAAATACTGATTAAACAAATATTATATAAATATTAACTTTAAAATAATGGAACTAATTTTCTAGTTATAAAATGCTATTAATCACAAAATAGGCTATAATTGCAATTATATGCAAATTAGCTTTAAAAATACCGAATAAATTTGTAAAAATATGCAAAAATTACCTTAATTATATTTTGATTAAATGTGAGAATAAAATGAGTTATTCACCCAAAATGACAATCTTGAGAATAATTATTGGATTTTGTTGTATTAAAATAGGCAATAAATTGGTTTAAAATCGTTAAAAATGCCAAAACTCTTGGGTGTGCTTATATATGCACATATATGCTATTTGGGAAGTATTTTGGATATAAAATTACCTAGGAAAAAATTGGGTATCAACACCTCTACCTTCCCGACCTCTACCTTGAGCTGGCTGAGCAGGCGAAGTGGCAGCCGGTGCTGGAACCATGGCCTGAGGACCTAGTGGGGCACGTCGTGCCAGAGAAGTCTATGGAGGTGAACCCCTCCTAAGTTTGGGAAAATACCCACCACATGGAGAGTGTCGCCATACTCAAAACAACCTTGCTTCTAACGTGGATGTAGGAACTGTGCGATACGGCACTCTAAGACCCAAGAACACCTTCAACATCGTGCAAAGCCTGAAACGCAAACTGAACTGGCTGACCCACAAAACCTCTAACATGTCGTACCTTGCCTGCAAAATAAGGACCAGTGATTCTCTTCGTTCTACGAGGTCTCCTCGCCTCTCTGTACTCTCTCTCCTAAACTCGTATGCCATCTCTGTGATGGACCCACCTATCCTCGACCCGGTGAGCGATCCCTACCACTTGCTGAAATGGGACCACAGGTTGTATTGCCATGACACCTGGAACCTGACCAACATGAACTCGCTGCTCTAGAGTGTGGGCGGGGGAGTCTAGGCCCCTCCCTCGATCTGTGAAGTATTAAATTGGATCTGCTCTGGAATCTACCAAACATGCTCAGGAACTGTGCTAAGGTCTCCTGAACTGCAGGTGTAGTAGTAGTAGGTCTCAGGTGCCTATGCTCCGACTGGAGCTATTGGCCGTCTCCTCAACTGCTGCTCTGGTAGGTGCTCTAATTGCGGTGCATACTCATCGTCGGCCTCTGCCTTTGCCTCTAGCGACACTAGCTCCAGTAGCAGCATCATTGATAACTACAGTTTGTGTCCTCACCATCTGTAAGAGAATGAAATGATAAAAGTTCAAACTCCGAGATCAATAAGCTCGCACGATAAGAATGAAAGAAATGTAACTTTCCTAACAGTTTCTTAGCCTTCCGAAGATAAGTATAGACGTCTCTGTACTGATCCACGAGGCTCTAATAAACTAGTTTGTGACTCAATATTTCTATGAACCTAGAGCTCTGATACGAACTTTTCATGACCCAAGTTCTCCCTCAATGAACCGTCGCGACGGCACCTAGTCTCTACGACTAGGTAAGCCTAACATTGCAGGAAAAAAAAACAAAAACATGAACACTAACAACTAACAGGTAAATTTTAATAAGAAATTAAGATGTCGCTCGGCATATACAATAATTACTCTTAAAGTGTACATAAACTCTCCCAACACCCGGAATATCGTAAGTCACAAAATACAGAAAGAAAAGCAGTATTTCTATTATCCAAAGGCTAATAAAAGGAAATACAAGAAGTGTTTGACATGGGGAAGAGTAGATAGGGACTCCTAGGTCTGCGGACGCGGCAGATATAACTTGAAGTCTCAACATTTGCCTCGCCTCACTGATAATGCGACTGATAAGCGGTACTTGGATCTACACACGAAAAATATATGCATGAAAGGGCATGAGTACACTACTATGGTACCCAGTAAGTGACAAACCTAACCTCGATCGAGTAGTGACGAGATCAGGTTAAGACACTATTGGTGTATATATAATAAAGTAAGACAGAATGAAATACCGCAGTAAAAATAAATAATGTAATTTAACAAAAATGTAATCATAGAAAGGCAGCAGCTCAAAACATAGAAATAACAACAGGGAATCTCCCAGGATACCATCCCGTAGTCCCAAACATAAACGTGCAGGGGGTCTATTGAAATACCGTTCTGTAGTTCCAAAATAAATATGCAGAACAGGGGGATGTACCAGAATGCAATTCTAAAGTCCCAAAGTAAATATGCAGAACAGGGGGATCTACCGAAATTCCTTTCCATAGTCCCAAAGTAAATATGCAGTACAGGAGCATCTACCGTAATATCGTTCCTCAGTCCCAAAGTAAATATGCAGCTCAAACAATAGAAATAGACCTACAACACGGAATCCTACCATTAAGAATGTGTACAAGTTAAGGAAGAAGTAGGAAATTCACTAAACATGATGTGCAAAGTTCAGATAAGCAATTAAGACACGTAGCAGGGCTGGGCATATGTCGAGTAAAACCTATAACCCGAACCATTAATTGTTTATTGGGTTATTAGTATCAGGTTATTGGGTTAACGGTTCGATAACGGTTTAGAATTCTTTTTACTATTGGGTTATCGGTTCGGGCCTCGATTTGCCAATTTTCTTAATGGGTTAACCGATAATCCAATAAGAATTAATAAAATTATTAACTTACCCTTAAGTATATACATATGCTAGAGCTTCAGTTCATTCTCTCATATTCTTTTTCAGCTGCACTCTTTAGTTGTCTATTCCTAGCCTGAGTGTATACATTAGGTTTTTAATTTCTATAACAAAATTCATTTTCATATTGGTATTTTTGACTGTTAATGATTTTTTTTTTCGTTTCTTAATTTTGTGAGCTCACATTATACAGCCTATACCTACTACCAATTTCTCTTCACCTTATCAGTTCTTAATCGACAATCTTCGTCAGTTTTGGGTATATTTTTTAACAGTATTCTTCTGTACAGTATGCTGAGCTTTAACAACAGTCAACATTTTCTTGCCTTCTAGGTGTTTTTCATTTTTGTGTCAGTATTGCCCATGCACATATCAAGGTTTTGCTCATTGGTTTTTTTTATCAGGTTAGGCATTAGACGAACAACATCTAGTTTATCTTGTATTGATAGTACTATATATTTGGACTTGTTAATTTTAAGATCAAATTGCTACTACTTTGTATAATTATTAATATATTTGGACGACTATTATTGAAGAATTAGTACTATTCCAGTTGTGGCCACTGGACAGAACGCAAAAATGGGTAGTTTATTATATGTAAATTCGTCTCTCTTTTGCTTAACTCCGGCGAATTGTCTTCTCTTTTTTTCTAACTCTAGATTGAGTTATCTTATCAGGTAAATCGATAACCGAACCGATAATGATCGATAACCAATAACCGATATCTTATCGGTTTATCAAATGTGTAAATCAATAACCGATATGTTTAACCGATAATATTCATAACCGAACTGAACCTATCGATTCCCACCCCTAACACATAGACATGTTGCTCTAAACTAAACACGGTAATTACATATGCTAGTGTAGCTTAGTTAAAGGGAAACGGGTATTTTACTTAATGAAAATGGAGTTTTGCAACAAGTACCCCATGTACGCACTCGTCACCTCAAGTACACGGCGCTCATATGTCAAAAGCAGTACCAAATCTTAAGGGGACTTCCCCCACACAAGGTTAGGCAGGCAACTTACCTCGAACCAAGCTCAATCAATTAGTCACAATGCCTTTCCAGTGAATATCTGGCTCCGACTGGCCCAAATCTAGCCAAAATCAATTACATAACATAAATATAACTACAAGGAACTAATCTGGCTAATGAAATCAAAGCTAAAGCAAGAAATTGGAAAAATCGCTCAAAAATCCTCCTCAAACCCAGGTCTCAAAATTGGGTAAAACTCACAGAATATGAACACCCATTGACTCACGAGTATAACCATGCCAAATTTACTCAAATCTGATACCAAAATCTCAATCAGAACCCCAAAATTCGGCCTAAGACCTTTTCTCAAATTTTTCCCAATTTTTCAACTCAAATCCCTAATTAAATGAAGAAATCAACAATAGATTAATGGAAAATAACCAAAAAAGAGTTAGGAATCATTGCCCAATAACTTCCTTTGAAAATACTTCAAAGAATCGCCAAAATTCGAGCTCTCAAGTCAAAAATAAAGAATGAATTCAAACCCTCGATTTTGCCCTTTTTCTGCCAGTTAAACCGCACATGCGGTCAATTATCCGCTTTTGCGGTATCGTGTTTGCGGCTAAAACTCCGCACTTGTGGAAATCACTTACTCCCGTTTCCTCCGCTTCTGCGACAACTGACCGCATCTACGCATGTAGCAGGTGCAAAAATTAGATCGCACATGCGCCCTACTCTCTGATTCTTCGACCATCGCTGGTGGGGGAAAAATCTTCGCACCTATGGACTCTGCTCCGCTCACCTCAGGTCATTTTTGTGATCCAAGTTCCGCTGCTGGGGGCTCGCACCTAGGGTGACCACTCCGCAGGTGCGATTACACCAGCATCAGAAATCTTCAGCAATTGCGTAAGTATAAATTTCAATCCGTTAAGTATCCGAAATACACCCAAGGTCCCCCCGGATCTCAACCAAACATACCAACCAATCCTAAAATATCATACGAACTTAGTTGATCCCTCAAATTACATCAAACAACGCTAAAAATACAAATCTCCCCCCAATCCAAACTTAATGAACTTGAAACTTCAAATTCTCACAACTGATGCCGAAACCTACCAAAACACGTCTGAAGGATCTTAAATTTTCCACACAAGTTATATTCAATATTACGGACCTACTCAACTTCTGGAATCGGATTTCAACCCCGGTATAAAAAATTCCACTACCGGCCCAAAACTCCAAAAATTTGACTTTCGCCATTTCAAGCCTAAATGAGCTACGGACTTCCAAAACACAATGCGGACATGCCCCTAAGCCCAAAATCATCCAACGGAGCTTACGGAATCGATGAAACTCCATTCCAAAGTCGTCTTCACATAGTTTCGATTATGATCCATATTCTAAGACTTAAGCCTTCGTTTAGGAATTAAGTGTCCCAAAATACTCCAAAAATCAAAACGAAACCCTCCAGCAAATTACAATAGCAAAAATAGATACGAAAAAAGTAGTCAATAGGGTATCGGGACTATAACTCTCAAAATAACCGGCTGGGTTGTTACAACATGTTGGGATTAGGCGTTTATCTTTTCAATGCAATTCCGTCGGATCAACATTTTCAATGCAAAGCATGGAAGGGATTCTTGCAGTTGCTTCCCATGCCTTTGCAATCCGAAGTCACTTTTCTGTCTACTACAAGCCATGCTACAATCAGAGGCGGACCCAGAATTTGAGCATAGAGGGGGCACCATCTTTAGTGTACCACGCACTAGCTAGCGATAAATTTCGTTATTCAAGTCTATAATAACTTAATGATTATGATAAATATCATCAAAATACAAACTTCGATATTATCGAATATCCTTAATTTGGTACTAACACAACATAAGTACATCGTCCACTCATATCAGGGTCGGGATTATGTGATTTCACATCAAACTCACCTATAAAATGAGAGGAAGCGTCTCTTAAAACTAGAACTTGATTGAAAAGAATTGAACTTCGGCAAGAATATGTTATCTAAATTCATATGAACAAGAACGTCCTAAAAATAAAGATTCCAAGTAAAATAACATTTTCTTCAATTACCTAAGGATCTTTCTTCTCAATCGCAGAAGGATCCTTCCTTCTCAATCAAAGAAGAATCTTTCGTCTATTTTCACTTTTTAGGTAGACTGTTTTCGATAATCGGCAGCTCCAACGGACCATTCATATGTAGGCAATATGACTAAATTAATATTGAATCAACAAAAACCTTTTCTCCTTAACTAATATAGTATAATACATATCTGAAATATAATTTAACGCTTTCTCCCCAAAGTGATGCAAGAGTCAACTGCTAATATGGGTAAAATTTACATAAATTGAAAACGCAAATGTTTATGATATCTTTCTAGCGTAATATTTTCAATAGAAAACAACTTACTCAAATAAAATCAAAGAAGAAGAGACTCAAATTCAGTCATCGCTGTCGTCACCAAATAGGACTATTGAATTTACAAGAGATGCAGAGAACTGAAAAATAACTAACTAAATTGAAGGGAACTGAAAAATAATTAATTAAATTGAAGGAAGGCAGAAGAGTTTGCTACTCTATTTATGGAGGGGGAAGGCTAATGAATTTGGACTTTTGAATGAGCCGAGGGATTTGAAAAAAAGGTTAATTAAGTTTTAACTTTATTATTATGTAGAAGTATCAAATTATAATTGAATTCAGAAAAGGTTATACAAAATATAACTAGTTGACTACTAAGTAATTAAACAATCATTGAATTCAAAAAAAGTAAAAGTACAGCAGAATTATAAAAGTTGTAGAGATCGGATTCAAACTTAGGACATCAAAAAAGTGAAGGCACTTGGAGTGCTTTCTTAAACCAACTCTTCTGCCCAACTTTTGAGTTTAGGGTGCACACGTAAAATATTCCTTACTGTATATACATATGATATAAAATATATATACTGTATTTTTGCCAAGATTAACGGGTTCCGGTACCCTGCACCTCCCCACGTAGGTCCGCCCCCGGCTACAATAGGTAAAATTGTGAACCAAAATGAAGTTTGCAATGAGAACTTCGCAATCATATTTAAATGGATATGCTTTTGGTTGAACGTTACAGATCAAGTCAATTTATTATGAGCTTGAGCAAACATTTTAAAGGTGGAAACCATGGGCGTGGAGTTGGCGATATCTAGAACGCAAAACAGCAGTTTGGATTTTCATGTGAAAAGGTTGTGGAACATTAATTTGAGCTCCTAATTAGATACAAGTCTTTGGCAGAAAGAATTGCTGTACATTGATTTGTTTTTTCGATATGCAGAACAAATGAATCAGTACATGCAAGACTCAGAAGCAATATTGAATTCTGCTCAACATCTCTTGATAATTAGGCAATAATGAACTTGTCCAAGGATCAGTTCACTGTTGCTGGGCAACATCTCTGGGACTTAAAGTTAAGTGGCATTGAATTTGGATGGCTTGCAAAGAATTTAGCACATATTGATGGAGCATGAATTAGGATGGCATGAGTATGGAAAATTTATCCCCCATGAGATTCCACCCCCTCTAGGAAGGTCTATCGTAGTTTTCAGTAAATTTATCCTCTTTTTATTTTTCTTTGGACGTAGGCTCAAAATAATCCTATTTCTTTTACACGAACTGCTAATAGTCCACATTCTTTGACAAAGAGACATCTGTGAGTTTTAACGTAGAATGTCATGTGCGCCTCATGTGGATTTTCTTTCGGAGCAAACAAAGTGGGCGTTTGGACATAAGCTTTATAAATTTCCAAAAAAAAAAATAAAAATAGTATTTGAAAATTAGAGTTGTGTTTAAGTTTGAGTTCTTTTTGAAGTTTTGTGGGTGATTTGAGTGAAAATTTTAAAAATATTTTTTTGGAGCTTTTTAAATTTTTAAAAAATTCAAAAAGGTATCTTCAAGAGAAAATTAAAATTTTTATAATCAAACATTAATTTCGAAAAAAATAAAAAGAATTCGAAAAAAAGTGAAAAAATTCTTATATCCAGACGGGCTCTACACCTTCTCTTTATCTTACGTCAAAATTGATTGGGTATGTCCTCCATTCTTTCCAAAAATTTCAGAGCTCTAGTTTTCAAATAGGTGAGACACTGAGACCTTTAGTAAACGAGAGATTTATCCGTTAAAATTCTCATTAACGTTTGGTTTAGAACGGTAAGTGCACCACTTTATAAAAAATGTGGACTCTGAGTGCATGATGAAAAAGTAAAATCGTTCTGAGGCTAAAACCAAAGATAATGGACTATTTTGGGCTTTTTCTGATATGATAATAGCTCTTATTAGTGCAGAATGAGCTCTAGGAATTGTCTTTTCGTTGACACCATTCTTTTTTTTTTATATACTAGTATTTGTACCCGTGCGTTGCGCGACGAATATTAAACATAATTTTTTTAATAAAAAATATTACTTATAAAATACAGTAGACAAAAGGAGCATACAAATGCTATTATTTTGTGAACATGTAAATGAACGTGATATTCATACATTAAAATCATAAGGAAACATATATCCATTAGAAAACAGCTAGTGAAGAAAGCATTCGAATGTGAATGCAAACTTAGATGATTGGCCATATTCTAATTCTCACACAAATGTATTAGCACCATTTGAAAGAAGTCACTACTACACGATATATTAGTACATGTTAACAAAGTTCCTCTTAAAGACACAAAAAATAATTTTTCTTTGACCCGGTTTCATACCATCAATTTTTAGATGTATGCTTCATTATGTTCCATTGATCTCGGCTTGTCGCAAAATATTGTAGGTCTCTTCGGCAACCAAATAGAGACACTCAAACCTGCTTTATTTTATGCCCTTAACATGACCCCATTTATGGATAAGTCTTCTACTGTATTAAATGTCTGTAGTAGAACCGCATTTTTTGAGATACTTTATATTCTAGCCTTTCGAATCCTATCACAGTATAGCTTGAAAGATTTTTTTTTTGGGTGAATTTAGGTACTTATTCATATTCTCACTTCAAACAAAAAGAAATGGCAATAATAAAGTAATTCCTTCTTAGAGACACTTTTCTATTGTAGATAGTAAACATAAAAGGACCAAAATAATTTGGTCTCAGCTCAAACAATAAAAAGACCAGAAATGAAGATCAAGCTTCTTTCTTTATTTTTGGCAAAGTAATTTTGCTCTATCCACGAAAGATATATAACTCAATTCAACATATGTGCCGAATTAATTGGAGAAAGACGAAGAAAAAACCAATACATAAAATATTTCATTCTATCAGTTTGTAATCAATATGTTACTCCAAATTTTTAATTATCACTATCATTTGTTACACCAAATATAGCAGCCACTTTGCAAAAGTCAAATTTAAAAACTCGGGACACAAATTTAAAATTGCCCATAAGATATCATTGGAAGAAATATACTTTGTCCTTAAATTATTGGAGCGGCAAAATTGAAAATGCCAAAAGAAGGATTAATGTGCATAAAATATTTATTGCTGCTGAAATCGATATTTAGAACCTGTATTAGAGAGTAAATATCCTTCTTAAATGAGCAAGTTAATCTACAAAGAAAACATATAGTTTTCAAGTCTTCCATCGACTTCCTTCTCTCCCATAGAAAGAAAACACAATCATTCAATAGAAATTTTAGAAAAAAATCTTTAAGAACATATATAACAGAATCATATGCATAGTTATTAATGCTATAAAATCTAATTTACCTTTAAAACGTCTCATGAGTATAAACTTGGAATAGTGTTCTGTTGTATGTTAATATACAAAAAGAAACAAAAAAGAAGAAAAATAAAGAAAAGCACAAAAGAAGACTAAAAAGTGAAGGAACAATTTACCCCCGAAAAAAAAAATCAAAAAGATGAAGACTTCAATAGTAAACTATTATTTACAAATCCATATCTGGATATTGAGTCTCCTTCTTACATCAATGACCAAACAAAAAGCAGAAGATAAGTAAGGAAAAAAGAAGGGATTAGCGAAATGAAAACCATAAGAAATCAATGAATTGGTAAAGAATCTTACCGGGCACAAATCAATAATATCCAACTTTGTACTTTCATATCATTTTCACTGGTAAATTTTTTCTTCTTTGTTGATTTTTTCTCTGCCTTGGGTGCCATTGTAATTGAAACCTGAAGCGTTTGGAATTGAAAAATTATCCTTTGATTGAAATGACAAGTGAAGACGTGAATGATTTGGTTTAAAATGGTTCTCAAAAAAAATGATTATAGTAACCACTGCCTTGTTTATCTCTTTACTATTATGAGTTATAAGTTGTAACTTTAATTAGACGTGAATTGACAAAGAAATGAAGTAACTGAGTTTTCTTTAATTAAATGTGAGTTGATAAAAAAGTAGAATGACTGTATTTGTACTCCCTAATTTGAATTTGGCATTTTTCATATTTTTTTAGTTTTATTTTTATTTTTATATTTTAAAATAATTTTGAAACTTCAACTTGAAACTACTCCTCAATTTGAATTAATAATTTTTATTTTCGTTTTTTATAAATAATAATCTAAAATTAATTTCTTTTAAAGAGAAAAAAAAGTATCCTCTGATTGTGCTATGTAAAATTCAGTTATTTTTTAAAATTTAAAAATTCTGAAACACGTAACTATTTTTCAAAAGCTTTAACCATACAGTAAAAATTGGATTTTTCTTTTCAATCCCAAAACACATAACTATTCCCTCCTTTGAAATAATGTACCAATTTGTTCTCAATTTGAATAAATTAGAAAACCTACCCGGATAATATAAAATTAATTTTCTTTTTATAGAGAAAAACCGTGTCATTTAATTGTGCAAATAAGCTATTACTTTAAAATTTTAAAAATGCTGATATTTTGAATTTTGGAAAAAAAGTGTCCTTAACATTTTTTTTTAAAAAAAAAATTGAACCTCCAAATTAGTTGGAGGTTTGTCCTAAAATTGGACACATGTTCATTTTCTGTTTTGACACTTGGCACAATAATATTGCTTTGCTTCTCCTATTTTATATACATAGAAATAGAGAACATCCGTGTCATTTAATTGTGCAAATAAGCTATTATTTTAAAATTTTAAAAATGCTGATATTTTGAATTTTGGAAAAAAAATGTCCTTAACGTTTATTTAAAAAAATAAAATTGAACCTCCAAATTAGTTGGAGGTTTGTCCTAAAATTGGACACATGTTTATTTTCTGTTTTGATACTTGGCACAATAATATTGCTTTGTTTCTCCTATTCTATATACATAGATTCTTCAATTATCTAAATTTATCAAAAATTTCCTTGAGTGTTATTTATTTATATTTTGTTTATTAGTTATTATAATATTAATCCACCTCTTTTTATATTCATTTCTACTATAATATTGGATTAGTTTTCTCATTTTATATTTATTAAAAATTTAAATAATATTAGTTTTTTACTAAATTATAATTTTGAATTCATCAAAAGTATAAAGAGATAAGTCTTTTATTAATTTTATAAAAAATATACTAATATTTTTAATAATTAATAAAATGTGTTTTATATATAATATATTATCTTATGTATAAGACCCTAATATTTTCTTTATATTTTTGTATTTTTATTATGAAATTATGAGTTCTATTTATTAACTAAATTTTTCTACATTAGAAATTTAATTATTATATGTATTTTTACTATATCATTTGATTTATTTAATTATTTAGTATTCTGCATTTATGACTATTTATTTATTATGATTTTAGCTATGAGTATATGTACGACTTTTTTCATAATAATTCTAATTATTTTTATAAGTCTAATTGTATTATCAATTATTTGTTTCTAGTTTATCTAATTGTGTTATCCATTACTTAGTATTGTTAAATTGACATATGAAATATTAATAAATTAGCAATTTAGTATAATAACTACTCCCATACATATACACAGGCACACACTACCACTATATTAGGAAGAAATTACTCTATAATTTGAATTGGTTGTTTTTTTATTTTGTAATTTTTTTATTCTGTGTAAAATAATTTTAAAACTCCAATTTGAATTAGTAGAATATTTTTTTGTATTTTCATGTTTTATTGATAATTATAAGATATCTATATTTATTAATTCAAATAGTGTAACCAATTAATTCAAAATTTAAAATTTTAAAAAAATTAGTTACAAAAGTAATTTATTTTGTCTTTACAATGCCACTTGACCTTTTGTGGCTAAGACATTTGTGTTAATGTAATGCTTTTTCTTCTCATATTCTATATAGATACATTTGTGTTTTAAATTAATTTTAAACTCCAACTATTTTGGAGATGTGTCCTAAATTTGATATGTGTTGAATTGTGGGTAATGCACTTGACATTCTCATAGTTTTGCTTTTGTTATTCTATATAGATAGATTGTTATGTTTTGTTGCAAATTCTTCGCTTCTTGTATTCTGGGGCAAATTTCTCTCCTTTTTTGACATGTATCTCTCTTAATTATAAGTTCTGATTGGTCTGAACCAGTGTGATAAACATTTGGATTGTATTCAACTATACGGACAACAAAACCGTCCCATTGATTCTGACATTCTTGATTCTTTCATGTTCTTATGGATCTGATCCAAATTAAAAGCATTTTGACAACAAACTTCTCAAATCCTCATATTTCTCACAAACTACTTTATCATTTTTTAATGTAATCAGTCGTGTGTTTTTGGTTTGTATATTTGTGTAGCTGACCAAATTTGCTGTTAGATACACAAAAACATTTTTTCACCAATGCGTTTTTAGTTTTTTCATCCTTGTAAGGTGATCACGTGTTGTTAATCAAGTTGACTCCATAAGGGCCCATAGGCTACAAGAGATGAATGAGATTGGGTCAATTGATATTATTGGGTCGAGTAAAATATTAGAGAATTTATTTGGGATCCAGGCCCAATTAGCAAGTTGTTAAAAAGGACTACGGGTTTGGAAAGAATGATTGTGTCAGTTATGTTGAAGCCTCGCTCAGTCTGGCTCTCATCCGGTTCTCTCTAGTTTCTCATCCCCTTTCTTCTTAGCTTTAGATTGCAATTTCTCTCCTCATCTACTCTCTATTTCCTTCAGTGTTAGTTTCTATTGTTCTACTGCTATTTGGTCGTTGTAATTCCGTTTAGTGAGAGTAATATAGTCAGTTGTTTTGCGTGTGATATCCAATTTGTTACATTGGTGCTTTCATTGAGAAAGGAACTCAAGGCTCGCATTGGTACTTTCATGGAGGACCAAAAACTCAAACTCAAGGCTCTCATTGATTCATCTGTGAAAGAAGTGACGGATTCCTTTTCAAAGGATATCGCTGAGATTCTGAGTATGTTACAAGATGTGGTGGGGAAATGACTCCGACAATATATCAGTCTCGCTTCGGGTTGCGTTCGTCCATGGAAGCTCTGACGGTGAAAATACCCAGATTCAGCGGTGATGATCCTGCAACGTGGGTATTTCATGTAGAGCAATATTTTACACGCTATAATATTTTTCCAGATCATAAATTGTCATTGGCTTCTTTATATTTGGATGGAGAGGCTTTGGATTGTTATTGTTGGTTATATCGAAACAAATAGCTCGCGGATTAGGATCATTTCGTGGAAAAATCGTTTATCCATTATCGAACTCGGAGTCATGAAGCACCTGACAGACATTTAGACTCTCTCCAGAAGCTTACCACAGTGGACTATTGTCCAACACGAGCTGCAACTATTCCACCATGGAGTGCCATGGCCAAATCGCCCTCGCCTCAACTCTGGAATCCACACTCAGACTGCAACAACCTGAACTCTGTCCACGAGGTGTTTGAAAAGCAGCCGGATAGAGAAACTAATGTTGTAGATGATAAAACAATGATACCAACAGTTGATGCTACTAAACCAGAAGTTGAGGACGAAGATGCAGCGGTACAAGTCACAATTGATGAAGGCACTAAAGTTTTGGTAACTCAAGAAAAAGAGAAGATGGACAATTCGGATTTAGATGACAACGATGAGGATTTTTGAGCTCCTGTTATTGCAGTTGGGGAAGAAAATCTCCAAAGAGATGAAGCGGGCCAGCGATGCCAACCTAAATTTATCAAATCCACTCAAAATACGGTGATTGCTTCTTTCTCTATAAGCAAGCAACTGCAGCTCACAGATGCAAGCGCTAATGTTTTGGTAAACAAGGTGCTTAGGCTGTTTGATATTTGTTCTCAAAAAGCAAGGCAATCATTGATTGACAATGACGTAGTCGACGAACGAAGTGACGCCTTGATTTTTGGATGGAACCCAATTGATGCACAAACATATATTCATACACTTCCCATTTGATCTTGGTGAGTCTGTTCCTCTATCCATTAAGTTCGAGTACTTGAATATGCATCTAGACACATTGCACTGGCTACCTATTGCACTATATTCTGGTGTATTTGGCCTTGATGGTACTATGGAAGGAAGAAAGCTAATTAATAAAATGTCCAGAAGAAAAATAAATGTACAGATTATTCAACTTCGACCGACACGTCCACTTCTAGAATCACCTTTCTCAGCCTTACTATTGGATTTCTTATCACATGTTGTGCCTTCCGTTGAAATAGCGAAGAAACTCAACTTCGATGGGCTTGTCGTAATTGGTGGGTATGGTTCCAAAATTACTTCCCATCTTCTTGCTGCAAACTTCTATAGTAAAATGCAGCTTGCAATAACTACACTTGATGCCATGTTACAGGAATGAAAAGTATTATAATTGAGGAGTAGATATAAGGTGAAGATTCAAACTGTGCACCTTGTTGGTTACACATTTTATGGTATCATTGAAATGGTAGAGTCGACTGCACACTATAGATTACATCATGGCTTAAGTAATGCACCATTTTATGTTATCCTCTTGAACAAGTGTGTGATTGTATGGCAGGTTATGACTGAACTCAATGTGATAAGGCTAATTTTTTTTACTGTAAATCAAAGAGAACATGGTTGCAATTGGTTGATTGCAGCTACAAGGGCGAGATTTGATGGGAGCGAGCTACTAAAACTGTGCATCATTGCTTCAAGGTGGATAATTTTAGCTTCGGTGGGTCTGAGCATGTTAATGAGTATGGAAATGAATCTATTGGTACCACAAAGGATCTCATCTGGGCATCACTTTCAATAATGAAAGCTAACACAATTATTCTTCCCATTTCATCAAGAATTGATATTGAAGAAAGATGGAGTAAAAATGGCGTCACAGATACTGCTAGCTGTGAGTTGCTATTGAAAAGTATAGCAAATGTCCCTCACATTGTTGAGAAAGTTCCTGGGACAACAAATAGTGTTGCTATGCTTGGACATATGACTTATGGAAGCTTGAGTGGGGCTTTGCTCTTCAAATTGTTATACTTCTTTGCCATGTTATCTGGAATACATTTATTGTTCTTCTGAAGCTAAGCAATAAAGATGAGCCCAAGTCTAAACTCCAAGCTACCAACCAAATTATGATATTGTTCCTAAAGTTTTTGCCTATCGTAGCCCATGTGTTTATAATACTCTAAATTGCCCAACGAGCTTTTCTTGCTTGAAACTTGAGGACAAGGTTCTTTTTTAGGGCGGGAGTATTGTTGTGAATCAAGTTGACTCCATAAGGGCCCATAGGCTAGAAGAGATGAATGAGATTGGGTCAATTGATATTATTGGACAGAGTAAAATGATAGAGAATTATATTTGGGATCCAAGTCCAATTAGCAAGTGGTTAAAAAGGACTACGGGTTTGGAAAGAAGGATTATGTCAGTTATGTTGAAGCCTCGTTCAGTCTGGCTCTTATCCGGTTCTCTCTAGTTTCTCATCCTTTTTCTTCTTAGCTTTGGATTGTAATTTCTCTCCTCATCTACTCTCTATTTCCTTTAGTGTTAATTTCGACTGTTATACTGCTATTTGGTTGTTGTAATTCCGTTTAGTGAGAGTAATATAGTCAGTTTGTTCGCGTGTGATATCCAGTTTGTTACATCACTTCCAACTATACCTTATAAAAGGACTAAGCGATCGTTGCAAATATAATTCGGTTTACAAGTTCGAAGTCGAATCCCACAGAGAATTAAGGCTTAGCTACAGTTGTTCAATATCGCGAAAAAACACAACTTCAAACAAATAAAGATATAATGTTTATCTTTGTCTAGTTAACTAACAAATACTAGAAAGCAGTAAAACTATCAATCAATAAGGATAAGGATTGGAGACAAGATTTAGGAGGTCTAGAATTATGACTTCGCCTATTGTAGGTATCTTTTCCGCTAAGTTTTCTACAATGTTGCCTAAGTTTTCTCTACTAATCATGAGCTCTCTGAGTGTCATAATTCTCTTCCGAGTAACTACCACAATTTACTAGACATATTCTTCCAAATTACGCTAGCTGGCACTAAGTTACGGCTCACTCGGATCGCACCAAGGTTTTGTTATTCCTAATCTCACCTTTCAACCCTTCGTATTGATCCCTCATGTACGTTAGGAGTGATGTTGTTCAACAACTACCAAAATATGCACTCTCTTCCGAATAATACATACTAAATAGGCACAGTCGATTAAGAGCTCTTCAACCAGACACAATATAAACGTAGTTGAACAAATAGAGAAAAAGCTACAGCAAATCTATATTGACGTAACAGGAAAATCATCCTCCAATAGTTTACATCGAAATTCTAGATAACATATTAGCTATTCATAATAGTATGCATAATTATAATACTAGAATTCATAACCAATAATAGAAATAGGAAAAAGAAAGTGAAAAATTCGTGAATTCCCCGCCTTGCTCCTAGTGTATTCTTGTCTCCTTAGATCGAATCTTCGGTCTCCTCTGTCCAATTTCGGTCTCTCCCTGTAAAAATGGTGTTTAATGATTATTTATATTTATAGGAAAAAATATTAACGAAATAATCAAGTCCACAACCAAATAGGAAACAAAATAAACCTTATAAACCCGGATCATGAGAAGCACCTTGCTCTGGACTGCGCCCGGCGAGCTCAAACGCGCGAAACAATCTCGCGTCAGCCCTCACGGCGCGAGCTTAAACGCGAGAAAATTGCCTCGCGTCTCCTGACTTCTCCAATTCGTTGCCTAACTTTTGCTTCAGCTTTCATTTTTGATATCTGCCAATCTCTTTCTAATTTATTACTTTTTAAATCCTTCTTTTGTCAAATGCCTTTTATTGACTTCTTTTATAATACTTCCTCTGTTCGTGAATCTATTTTTTTTGTCCGTTCTAAAGAAAAATGATCACAATCTAAATTTGGTAATAATTTAGTTTAAACTTACAATTCTATCCGTAATGAGAAGCTTACAATTCTACCACAAATTCCAAAAATCTTTATTTTTTTCTTAAACTTCGTGTCCAATCAAACAGATACACATAAATCGAAACAGAATGAATACTCAACTTCAATCATTGTCTCATAATTAAATAATCGTAAACCATTTTGTAGTGTATAAAATACACGTAAAACTTTTAGTTCGCTCTCAATTTCATCTTCAAAGTACATACACATAAATTCTTATCAGAATAGGTAAGACAGTAAATAAAAGGATTCTTTTCATAACCCCAATACATTTTGTATAAATAAGATCAATTAAACACAAATATAATAGAGTTTAGCATTAAAGTACCTTAATGCAAGGTAATTAATCCACTAAAAATATATAATTATAGCCAAATATCGTAAGGCGTTACAAAAGAAAAAATTCATGTCTAATGCTATCGGAACCGTAAATTTGACGATAGGACTTGCATTGGAATAGAAGAGATTGGCAACTGACTTGTTTCATAATTTACAAATGGAGGGGCAGTGCACAAAGCTTGCATAGTTTCACAGAAATTTATAGAATTAAATAAGATTCAAAACATCATTTTTTTAACAACAAAATGTCATTTAAAGTAAGTAGTTCGTGTATAATAATCCCTTCATTATTAGTCATTGCATAATAATCCTTTCATTACTAATCACGGCATAAAAAAAATACTTGCATTATGATCTCCACATAACTTGTAACTATAGGTTACTAATACAAAGAGCAACCAAGTAAACAACTTCTTGCCACAAATTTTGAAATAAATATAAATGGATTTGAATTGAGAGTCATTGTCTTTGACCTTTTTCAAGGTGGAACGTTCACCACAATAACGCCTGTCCAATGGCAGACAAAAAGTCCCCACAAAGAACATCAAATCCCTTTCTGTTTTCATTATTATAAACAATTGAGTGCCTCTTTCACTTCAATTCAATCCATGGAAAGTTTCCAGAGGAACCCACTAGCTTTCCCATTTCACTCTTCTTAAAAGTAATAAAGGTTGCTCATTTCCCATTGAGGGGTTATTACGATGGTAAGCAACCTCACTTTCAATCAAGAGGTTGTGAGTTCGAATCTTTCCAAGAATAAGGTGGAAAGTTCTTGAAGGGAATGATGCCGGGGGTCTATTTGAAAACAGTCTCTCTACCCCAAGGTAGGGGTAAGGTCTACGTACACACTACCCTCCCCAAACACCACTAAATGAGTTATACTGGGTTGTTGTTTAAAAGTAATAAAGGTTGCTATTTTTATATAGCAACCTTTTAAGGAGATCGGAGGTACTTAACCAGCAGTGTCATTTTTATTTTATATATAATATATCCGTTTTCACATACTCCATCCGTTTTAATTTATGTGAATCCATTTGACTCGGCACTGAAATTAAAAAAAGAGCGAAGACTTTTGAACTTATGGTGTAAAATGAGGCACATATATTTTGTGTGGCTATAAATCATTGCATAAAGATAAATTGTTTCCAAATAAGGAAATGGGTCATTCTTTCTGGCACGGATCAAAAAGGAAATAGGTTCATATAAATTGAAACGGATGAAGTACTATTATATGCATATCTAGCAAAAAAATCGACGAAGCAATATCACATACACCTATGATGCAGCCCTACTCCAAATTCACTTCTAAGTTCTAAGTCAAATTATAACAGTATTTCTAACACTAACTATACAACATTTGGCGTACCCCACTAGATCTAAACAGGGGCGGATCCACTTCCCAATCTACGGGTTTATGTGAACCCAGTAGAGTTTATTTAAACAGTGTAAATGTGTTTAAAAATTTTATTAAATATTTATAAATATTTAAATATGAACCCCGTAATTATTAAAAATTTATTCGAGATTGTTGCAGGAAATCATAAGTATTAAATCATGGATCCGCCGTTTGATTGTCTTTGATTGTCTCATTGAGATGTCTTTAGGACAAAGACCCAAAAATTCTTTCACATGTCCTAGAAGAAATTAAATTGTATATTGATCTTTCTCAAGACTTAGTACTGTAGTACTAATGCTCCACCCAAAAAAAAAATACAGAGTTCCAATATTCTAAGTGACTCATGTTCCTTCACAAATTACTAGTAAATCACCCATCAGTAATTTATTTTTCCTTTCTCTTTGTTGCATGCAATGATAGAGCCATAAATTTTTGAACTCTGAGAATGTAGCCCTGCTTTTTCTTCTTTTTAACATGATGACTATGACTATTCTTTTGACCCATTCTTCCCTGTTGAATTTGGCCAGAAATAATTCGAAACTTGCAGGAGAGTACTACAAACATTAAACAAATAGGGTGTGATTGCACATCACTATTTTTCGGAGGCGAATCTATGATTTTTACGGGATAGGAGCACTATTATTTTTTAATTGCTGCTCCTTAAAGGCTTTTTAATGTTCGGGATGCCAAGCTATTTATATAATCATTTTAAAAGTATACACACATATATATAAAAGATCTCTACCGAAATTTACGGGGTTCGATGACCCTGAATGGTACAAGTAGGTCTGCCTCTGCAATCTGGCAAGTAGCATCTTGCAGCATTCTTAATAACCAATTTAATAATTAATTTAAGTTTTATACATTAATAATATAAAAAAGTATTTATACGATTAAATTACTTATTAAGTAACTAAACTACTATAATACATTCAAATGTAACTTTTGTATGGGTTAAAATCAGATCACAAGTGGGTTATGACTAAAAGGAATGGTAAGGGGTCGACCAAGTCATAGTCGTATCTGCGAGGCGTAATAGTGACGAGTATCGTGGCCACTATCGAGATCGAGCCATCAGAAGGCTTACACGGCAGAACATATGTCGTAATATTTGGGCGAGTAAGGAAGAGTGTAGTCATGAGAGGATACGCTAGTTAAAGATTGTTGGATGAAGGGGAAGATTGGTATAATATATATATATATATATATATATTATA